>RJWM01011327.1:0-60584 GCA_004363535.1 Dasyprocta punctata | reverse complement strand
TCTCAAGCTTTCTACTCTGATACTCCAAGAATTCATCAAGGGCTGTGTACTATTCTACCCCCAATACTGGCGTCACCATCCGTTCTGATTCTGAACAATGGTGAGCTGTGTATTGAACTCACACTCTAGTTCTGAGGTGGTGATATTGCATAAGATTGAAATAAGCTGATGATAAAGTATGGTTTCATGAATCACATATTTTTTTCCTATATAAAAAGAATATTTTTTGTTTGCCCAATGGTTAAAGAGGGAGAATATAACAAACATCCCAGGGTTACTTTTCGGTATACTTCTTTTACTGAGGCCACTGAAAATGGTATTCAAATATTTAACTTCCAAGTTTATAACAATTACATGGAAATATAGTTTCTATTTATATATTGTCTCTGTCTTAAACTTTCTTATTAGTTGCAAGATAATTTTGTAGTTTCCTTGAATTTTTTTACCATAAATAAGTATGTTTTACGAGAAATTAAAGTTAAAAATGGGTGACTGAAATTGATGCTTCACAGAAAAAGTACAAGTGGTCAATTAATACATTAAAAAAAAGGTTCACTGACTCTGACTCGTAGAGAAATGCAAGTTGAAAAAAACCCTGTAATCTCTTCTTTCTCCAGGAGACGAACAGTAACCAACAATTACATAAGAAGAATGCTAGTGATGATGTGGAAAACAAGATACCAGACTTTTTCAGACAGCTAAGGAACCACATTGTAATCCAAAGGTGGAGAAAGATATTTGTTGGGCTACTCTGGCTCAGAGGAGCTCAGGCTTCGCATATTTGGAACCCCCAACATAGTGTTAGAAAGGTCTTTATCAAATGTGTGGTGGGGAAAGTGAGCTCAAATAAAGGTAATTATCCAAACACCACAGGTTTATAACTGTAGCCATCCAGTCAGCTTCACTCCAGTAGGGAATCCAACTTAAGAAAAGGGGGCTGTGGGATGGGGGCACAGATTAGGGAGTGGTAAGGAAGGGGAAGAAGGAGGAGGAGCAGCTGTGGAAAACTGTGAAACCCCATTCTTAGCATATCAAAGTGTGGCCAGGGAGGATGGAGCGAGCTGAGAATGTGCAGCTGTGGGCAGAAACTATTGTGATCTGCAGATACAGGGAATCGCCTTTAAAACACACCAATGCCTTCTTTAATAGCATGGGGGAAAAAGAACAATTCTACATTGATGGTGGAAATGTGAGCTAGAAAAATCAGAATGAAAATTCGTATGAAGATGGCTCAAAAATTAAAAATCCAAATTGGGTGGGACTCAGCTGTTGTGCTTGTGTTAACGTAGGTGGTCACGACCCATGTCGATCTTCTCTCTCAGTTCATTCCTCCCTCCCTATCTCCCCACCGTCACCACATACACACAGAGAAGGGGCCATGTGCAGAATCAGCAGGAAGGTGGCCATCAGCCATGACACAAGTGCAGCTCTCTCATCCCAGAGAGGACGCTCAAGCAGGAGGCTCACAAATTAAAAGGTAACCTGGGAAACTGAGCGATATACTACCCAAAATTTTAGAAAAAGGATTGCGGATGTACTCTGTGTTAGAGTCCTGAGCTAGCATGCACGGAACCCTGGGGACAATGCTCAGTACTGCAGGGGGGAAACAGAAGAAGGTGGGCACCAGCAAACAAGGAATAGAGCTCTCTCCAGAAAACAACATTTTTTATTTTTGTGCTGTTTTCATTTGGTTGCAGTAACAGCCTACATTGTGAATAGATAGTGTTTGGTTTTCTTGCCACCAGTGTGGGTGGAATTAGGTGTGGGAGGTCTCCCAGATGAGTTCACTGCATTTTACTAACTGGCGGAACAGCAGACAGAAGATAATTTCAGGTGAGGGAGACTAGAAGAGCAGTATGAGATACCACATTCC
Source organism: Dasyprocta punctata (assembly GCA_004363535.1). Lineage (NCBI taxonomy): Eukaryota > Metazoa > Chordata > Mammalia > Rodentia > Dasyproctidae > Dasyprocta > Dasyprocta punctata. The sequence goes on along the minus strand of RJWM01011327.1, from coordinate 58,711 downwards.
AGCTCACACGTGAGAGCACTGCGCTCAACAATAGCAGGATCAGTATAGGTCTCAGGTGCACCTAGAACTTCCTCCAGGACAGATTACATGGTGCACCTCTAAATATACTCAATAAACGTAAGAGGACTCAGAGGGTCAGAACTCATACCTGTATGTCTCCTGAGCAAAACACTGTGCAATTAGAATTCAGTAACAAGGGAAATGGGGAGTTTGCTAAATCAAAGGAAGCCCTGAAATACTCTATGCGCATGTGCCCTCTAGGCCTGCAGTCAAAACACACTACCTGGCTGAGAGAAATAAACCACAGACATTTATTTCCTCATCGTCCCACAGGCATCAATACTGGGCTGAAGTTGCCCACGGGATGCGGTATGCTGAGCCCATCTGCCTGGCTTGCAGGGGCCATAGACGTGCCGCATCCTCACCTAATCACATCCTGTGCACGCAGGTCCCTGGTATTTCCCAATCTTCCCTGTTCAAAAGGAAGTCAGAGGACCAGGGCCCTTGTGCCCACTGAACAGTGTGCTGACTGTTGTCACAAGTTTGTTAACAAAGAAAGATATTTTTTCCAAGGTGGTCAAAAATGGCAATGGAGACTAAGTCTGAAATCTGCCCTTCCAGGGATACTGGTGTGGCAGAGAAGGACCATACCTTAAGGCCTGGGGAAAGGTAACCTGATATAAGAGTCAGCAGTGCGCGTGTGCACAATCAATTGCCATAGATCTCCAGTGTTCATATGTTCTGAAAAGAGAAACACCATGATCTGATGTGGAATTTTGGTTCTTTGACATCAAAATGTCACGCATTGTGTACCTGACTGAGCTGCAGTGAAGCTTGGACGGTGTCACCAGAGCAGCATCCCAGGCTAGGAAAAGCAGCCCAGGCAAACTTTAACATCCTGACCCACGTGGCAAAGGCTACGCCTACCAGTATGTTAGGGACAGACTGGTAATAGGATAGTTCAGCTGAAGAAATTCTAAATTTGAGGATCCTTCAAGTCAACACAAAGAAGTGACTGAAAGCAAGTAAACGCTGAGGTTTTATTTATGTCATTCCCTTGGTTTAAATGTCACAAGTCAGGTGGAATTCAAGGTCAGAGTGAGGGATTTGTCTTACATCCATTATCTCTTTAAAGAAACAATGACCAAGCACAAGCACATTCTGAGGTACTGCAAGGGGACGAACGAATACATTTTGTGTGAGAGGACCAAATTCCATTCATAACCATAATGAGTGGAACACAAGTCATATCATAAGACAAACTGGAATGTACTTTGAAATGCACAAAAACAGAAACGTACATGTCTTTGGCTTGCTCTGTAACTCAGTTAGAAATCTCTGCCTACCGTGTATGCAGCAATGGTTTTGATCCCCGCTACTGCAAAAAAGAAAAAAAGTAGAAGAAAGAAAAATCATACCAAGAAAGCTGTCAACGCAGGAAAAGCAATACTCATACCTATGAGCTATACAGCTTACTTAAAAAGAAAAATGATGTCGAACATTAACCGCGGGTACGAAATATAGAGAAAGGAGATGAGCAAATCCACCCAAAACAAGCATATGTAAGGGAGGAATAATAAATTTTAGCTCAGAAATAATGGAATAGATGACACAAGTAAGGTGAAAATTGATGTAACAGCATTTGGGAGGTTTACAATATTAATGAAATCAACACACGTTTAGCTAGACTAAGCAAGATAACAGAGGGGAATCAAAATCAAAATTCTCAAAAACTGTTCACCAAAGTTCTAGAGTGGATGATTATAAGACGTTGTGGAGAAGGCAAATAAGAGAGATGCTATAAGATCTCAGTGTCTCATGGAGGAGGAAGGGAAGAAAAGTTGAGTAGGTGAAGGCAGAGAAATTTTGGGGGCAGGAAATCTATTCTGAACAATATTATGATGCAACTGTGATACTTTCATGACTACATATTTGTCAAAACCTGCTGGAATTGAGACTGAACTTAGCTTAGGATATTTTGATCCTTGAAAGTGAATGTGTCAGAAAGAATGGTGTTAAAATCACTGAGCGTAGGGCTGGCATGCAATTCTAACTTGTGACAAAGGGAACGCAGGTGCTCCCCTAGCACTCCCACGGAACAGGAACCTGGGAGAATGGAGGCAGGCATGCTACGAGATGTTTCTTGGGTTTCACTGGGTCCTTCAGAAGGACTCTCCCTCACAGAGTTGGGGGAAAGATTGAGTGCAGGGAGCTGGGCTAGCAGCTTGTCTTAGAGGTTCCGCCTCATGGCTAAGCTCCACAGCTCAATGGATGGTTCCCTGCCCTATTTGAGAAAAACTGTGCATTGCCCCACCCAGAGTGAGAACAAGTTTACCATGTCTGCAGGGCTCCAAGTCATGAAAGGTGCCATGCAGTATAAGTGACTCCTAGGGCATGAAGTAAACCACATCAATGAATACACACTTCAATCACAAGACATTCATATGCAGGTGTCCTAAAATGATCAGGATGAGAATGCCTTGCACATAGTGAAAAGACAATTCTGGCAACCTCATTACTTTGTGGTTAGCATTTAACATGTTGGTGAAATTGAGTACAACCTCAGTTGTTCAGTACTAAGAGTATGCGTTTACTCTCAGAAGAGATTTGGACTTTGGCATTTGAAGATCCCTGAAATTGTTTAGACTTTGCAGAAGTGATTACTTTGTTTATTTTCCTGTGGGGGATGGTTGCATTATTTTGAGAAAAAGTGTGACCTTGGTATTATTGTCTTTTTTGGAGACTAAATGGTTTTTTTTTTTTTTTTCCTGGTACCGGGAATTGAACTCCTGACCTCGTGCAAGCCAGGCAGGCATTTGTGCGGTAGAGCTAAATCCTCAGACCCAAACAGGTGTTAAGGAGATGTTTTTGGATGTGAAACTCACATGGACTGAATTTTGTTGTTAATCTTGACAGGTCAACAAGCAGGTGAAACGAGCAGTTCAAGATAGGATGGTCCTGGATGTGTGTGTGAGGGTCATGAAACATGAGCTTCAGTAATATGTGAGGTCTCTGACCCTTTCCCGTCTGCTACAGATCCACGGTTCCCCTTACCAGCCACCACGAACCGAGCAGCTTTGTACCTCCAAGACCTTCTCCCATGCATTTTCTGCCTTGGACACAGTCTGTCACAGACTGAAAACATGGACCAATTAACCCTTTGCTCCTCGCAGTTGTGGCTATTGTAACAGCAGCATGACAAGAAAATCTGGCTATTTTCTTGTGCTTCTGGAATTAATCTTGGATCACAACAGAAATGGAGATAGAGAAGATCTAGCAAACCCACATAAGCAACTCGATGTAAACACCAAAGCATGAGGAAGGCCTGGGGGAGACTGAAGACTGTGGAGCTGGTCCCTGTGTGTGGGTGGATAGGGGCAGGGAAGCTGAGGGCTGCACAGGTAGCACATGACAGCATCAGTCAGAGGAAAGTTCTGAAACTCCTGCCTCTGTATCACTGCAGGGGCTGAGGCAGCACCTCATACCAGAGATGCCAGAGAGCTAAGAGAGCTACGTGTAACACCAGACAACAAGAAAAAACAGGTCAAAAAATATGATTGCAGTAATTGTGCTGAATCCACCCTAGTAGGTGAAAACTGGATTTGAAATCCATCACTGTTTTAATGGAATGTAAGCCATGTACCAGAGAAAGAATAGCAAATAATCTTCCGCCGTGCATAGTAATACTGAATATGCTTTAATCAAATAAGCAAATGTAGTGTAACTCCAACCATGTGTGAATGCATTTCTAAAATCATGCCCATAAAATATTTATTCCTTAGACATATATTAAACATAAACTAATACATGCGCAAATATGTTGTATATCAGTATAGTCTCCGTGAACACTTTACACACTTTCTCTTTCTCTTCATATACAGTCCACACTAACGTTTGGTAGAGAGTTTAAATAGCGTGCTGAGTCTAAGTGAACTCTGAAATGTGAAAATAATGATCTAGGCTACGAAGTCAGATCGCATGACAGAAGTAGGACGCACGCCACTTCTCTGCTGCTGCTCACTCTCTTCCCATTGAACTTCAAAAGTATAGAAGGAAAGCGTGGGGAGATCTGCCTCTGGCTGGTGACCAGAGATCATAGAAGGACATGACTGTCCTTGAGCAGGTTGCCAAATCCCTGGGCTTCTCAGTCTGGCACCAGAGGTCAGCAGTTGAGAGCCAGATCAGCAATATCAGCCTGAATGCTTCCCATTATTGCATGACAGCCACCTCAGGGGACTCCTGGAGTTCCAGGGAGTCTGACCAAGCTGGGCAGAACCAGAGGCCAGAATCTGCTGGGAACCAAGCAAATGAACCCAGGGAGAACAGAGGGCACCTGCAGAATGCTGTTGTGCTCCTGCAGCCAGACCCTGTTCACATCGCTCCATGTGACATCCACAGCCTTCCTGAACTGTGGAATCGGATGTACCTGAGGGCCTTGTTCTAAGTTCCTTGCTGTAGCCGAGGGTTACAGGGAGACCCAAGCTTAATGAGGAGGTCAAGGTGATGGGCTGTGTTTGCTGTAGGAAGCCCCAGGCAAAGAGAGGTTCCCTACGCAATCCAGTTCGCTCTCCCTTGTCAGCCTTGCACCCTTAGGAAGGATTTTTAAGGGAGACCTCTTTATACCTAGAGGATCTTGAGAGTTAGAGCATCGGTCTGTGTGAAAGGGACTCAAGTCTACAGAGAATTGGATCCTGACTCTTCCAGGAAAGAAGGTGCTGACCCCTGGGGAGGAAGGAAGCTACCCTGAGTATCCCATTCTGCTCCTTCAGTCAGCCTTGGGAGAGCCCAGGCATGTGGCTAGTTGTAACCTCCACTGACGTGTCCTTCTCAGCTCAGAGAGAATTGCAGTCTCTTCTGAGTTCCTGGCTTCAAGGCAGGGGAGCATAGAGGACTGGGCAATCTTAGGATCATGTTGAGTTGAGGTGCTGCGAGGTGAGATGAAGTCTCACCCCAGGGAGAGGGTTCACAAGCAATGCATATTTACCTGAGTTGTAAGCTCTGTACTCCTGGAAAGAATTCTCAGGTTGGGACCACTTTTTCCTCAGGGGGCCCCAGTTGCAGTGTCTAAGACTTGTTCTGAGCCCCAGGCTTCAGAAGTGAAGGCAACATGGATAGAATCTGGGATCAGACAGCTCAAGGTGAGGGTTGAGGTTGGACTAAGGAAGCCCGACCGCAGAGAGTGGGTTCCAGAATGTTCTAGAAAAGCCGCCTGCCTACTCTGCAGTGCAAGGTGCAGAAGTATCATAACAGCACCCACTTTCACTCTGCTGTGCCCTGAGAGGAAATTCAAGTCCTGATCTGATTTCCTTGCTTTGGGTAGTGATCGTGCACAGTTACAGCAAAGAGGCACAATTATATGATTGGTAAAGACCAAGTTATGGAATTACAAATTTGTAGACATGTTTTAGCAAGTTAACATCAAACAGTAGACTCTGCCAATGTTCCTGCTGCATGTCATGTAAGCACTGTGCTGAATTCTGTCAACCTTGACTGTCTGGGTCCAGTTGCTTTTCTTCTGATACTGTACTGGACCAATTTGACTATTCTTGGCTCATGTGTCCCTTAATTAAGAAAATGTATTGCTTATAACTGGCTCCAAGAAAGTTGGTTGGGGCAAAGTAACCCAGTCAAAGGTACTTTTTCATTCTACTTGCTCTGCCTGAGCCCCCTCTCCTCATCCCGACCCCTCATCCCCCAGATGTTCCTATGTTGTGATAAACAATTCTTTTTAAGTAAATATGTTTAGAGTTAGTTTTCTGATACTAGATGACTGAATTCAATCCATGGAACCAATGATGTAATGCCACGTACTTTCTGCGTGTAAACTGTATTTCAACTGGACTCAAAGCTAGCATTTTGCTAGTGATTTGGATTTGGTCCCAGTATCTCACTCGCGTAATAAATAGAAATCTTCTAACTCCACCGTGTAAAGAGTCTTCCATATGATTTGCTAATGGCTTTCCTGCAACAGTAGAACTAGACTCAGTTAGGTGAAGGTGTGTTGCTTTGGGTGACCAAGCAAACCCTTCCCCAGGTAGAGGAACCAAGTATGATCCAGTTCTGTCACTGTTGTCAAAACTGCACCCCATGGGGGGGAGATTTGTGAGAACAAATCCCTTCCTCTTTTCAGCACAGTGGTCCACGGAGTTACAGCCTTGTCCTCGGGTCTGTGCTACTGTGGGAAATGGGACAGGACCTGGGCTCAGTTAGCTCATGGTGTGGGTCTGTAATGGGGCAACTGAGGCAGATCTATCTTAATGGAATTCCAGAATAATGCATCTCTACCTCTCTTATCCTCTGTTTCCTATCACATGATTCTCAGGTGAGTGCTTCCTTTTACCCAGGAGACTAAACCAGACAGCTTGAGCCTTGTTCTGAGTGTCTTGCTTCATGTGGCCGAAAACACAACCTGGGCTCAGTCATCAACTTCAGGCTCTGTGGTAGTAGGAAGCACCAGAGCAGGTAGAAGTCCCTAAATAAAAATACAGCTGTGCCTCTTTTCACAAATCTTTATCACACAGGGCAGAGTAAACCCCTCCAACCAGGTCTATGCCAGGGGACCCTAAGTATGGGACTTTGGTTGTGAGGTTCACCCTGCAAAATCACAAAGACTTTTCACTGTTGTCTGAGACACTGTTATAAGGAGAAAATTAGTCTTTAGTACTCACTGCTTACTCAGTCTTTATCTGCTCTCTTGATGGAGACAGGTTTTGCTCTTCAATTTCCTCATTCTTTACTAATATTTGTTTGCAAAGAAGAGACTTAAAAAACTGGTGATAGGGACATATAGCTCTTAGTTTACTTCAATGAGAAGCTACTGTATGATCGAATAGCTCTTGATAGAATCCAGTTATTTCAACTAGGAGAAGCCATACTAGGATCTTAGGAATAACGAAACCAAACACGAAGCCTCACTGTACAGTAATGAAGAAATTGAACTGAGGACAGGCGAGGGATCCTTGACAGGATTCATGAAGAAGGAGCTTAGGGGGTCTGCTCACCTTGTTTTTGACCCAGGTTGAGAAAGGGCCTCAATGTCCTCAATATATCTCCTAGGTGCTAATTTTTTGTCCTTCTTTGGCATGTATGCTCCTCCCAGTGGTCTACATCACATGTCATGCTCTCTCTTTCCAAACCCTTTCCCAGAACACTGAGGGGCAACAGCTTATGCCTTTTTTTTTGGTCAGTATGCCCCACCCCCTGCCCATCCATCCTTGGGGTGCAGGTGCTTAGACGTAACAGAGCACCATCAGCACAGGTCCATGGGGAAAGGCTTCTAATGAGGTTGCCAGGATGGTCTGGTTGCAGAATGGTGGGATTTTTAAAGCAATTCAAAAGAGCCTTGCACAGTGTCCTTCCATCCTTTCTCATTTCTCCAATCCTAGTGCTGTGGATGACATGAGGGAGAGGGGTGCTTGGTCCACACTTTTCACACAGACAGCTCATTCAGTGGCACTGTCTGTTCTCCCTTTCACTGTCACCAAGTTTGCACGTTGATACCTGAAATCTGTCCATGCTCACCTGACCAGAACTATGTGTATGTGGAGATGTAGATCACTCCTCTCCTACCGATTCATTTGTGCACCTCAAAGTCCATTCAATGTTTGGATATTACTAAGGAATATGTCTGTCCCACCTCCTCATCCCAGTAGGTCATTAGGATCCAGTAGATTTCTGTAGTCATGTTTCAAACCATTAGTTTCATCTTGTGTAGGTTTCAGTAAATAAACATTTCATAATCGGTATCCTGGTCTTGTTTTGAACTAAATGGTCTCACTTGCCTCAGCAGGTGTATTACTCAGTCTTGCGCTTTAACAGGGTAGGAGAGTGGACGCACGTAGTCATGTGCCAGCAGTATGTGGGATGTTTGCGTGCAGGGAAACATTCTGATAAGCCTCCACACTGTTTTCCATAGGTCTCAAAATGAAAATTCTAATATTCATAACACATTCAAAGGATGTAGAACAGTCAAAGGAAATCTTTAACCTAGAACAAAGGTAGAGGTACCCTACTTTAAGAATTATAAACTAACAATGAATGAGAGGTTGAACTCTAGAAATACAACCCTGTAACAGAATGAAGTTCAGAAATACATCCACATTTGTGGCGAACTGAAAACCGATGGTCAATTTAAACACCAGCTGAACTGAATCAGCATGGTACTGAGTGTAGAGAGACCACCAGAGGACTGTTGCCAGCACCAAAAGAAGTGGAAAGGAAGACAGCAGCGTCGTGAACTCTCCTAAGTGTTGCTGTTTGGAGCTGTTGGTTCTTTTGGAGCTGTTGTTTCTCCTGGAGGAGCTTTTCGTGCTGGCTTCCCTGATACGAACTCAGCTGTTATCACTGGAGGAGCTCAGAACCATGTCACTAAGAATGAATGTGGTTCAATTTGGGGGAGTTCTGGTTTTTTCTTTGAGCATCGCTTCCTGGCTCTGGAGGGGAGGATGTGTGCAGTGCAATCTCCAGGAGAAGTTTGTCATGCTGGCTTCCTGATATGAACTCGGCGGATGTCATCATCGGAAGAGCTTGAGACCTGGTTGTCATAAAGAATGGCTGTGGTACTTCTCCAAGGAACCCTGGTTCTTATTTTCAGCATCGCTTCTTGGCTCCAGTGCAGAACCCTCAACCTACTGGCACAGAACCTTCAGCCCCGCTGGCACACACTTTCTGGCTTCCCAGCGCAGATCCGTGAAACAGATTTGCATGAGTCATTGTTGTGGGCTCTAGGCCTCCAGTTGGACATGTGGTGGGGTGGCATTGTCATGGGCTCCAAGTCTTCAGCCACACTCATGCAGAACATTGCTGTGGGTTCCTGACCCTCGGCTAAATTCTCTAGGTCGTTAGTGTGTGGAAAGATTTCCTGCTCTTTCTTTGTGTTTGACTCCTTGGATGACCATTATAAACAATACTATAAATTATGTGTCCTGTATTGTCTTGTTCTCCTTGCAATCCACTGATTACAACAACAGTTATCTGCATATACAAACAACTAATGATAGTAAACACATAAATGAAGATTGTAAAACAGAAAGGAAACTCACTTAAACAATTCATCCTGAAACCGTAGATATCCATATCACAGAACAAGCCTGGATCTACACTGTACCAGTCTATGTGTATATGTGGAACTATTAATATTGATGGTATGGATATTTCTTCATTAGATTTCTTTTCCTTGGGCCAAAATCCTGAACACCTCAATTGAAAGGAGCAGAGGTTTATTCTGGCTCACACCGTTTGGCTAAAAATCAAAGAAAGAAGGGGAAAGAATACAGCCTTCCAGTGTCGTTCCATGCGACACATCCCACCTTTTAGCCAGGTCTCTTCTCTAAATGCGGGACTTTTGGGGGACATTTTAGATGTGGGTCATAACAATTGATCTCTCCAGAGAAAGGCAGAAGCAGTAATGCAGATATTTTGAAGATTTAGATCATGCGATTGTGACATCAATCATATTTGAACTCTGTAGGGCAGGCGAGCAGGTTGAAAACTCCCACAGCTTTTCTCTTCTTTCTCTCAAAATATGTTAGGTTACTGTTTGTTTAGATTACACACATTAATTGGGAAGTTCGTTGTGATATCTCCTGACAATGGTACAGTGCACACTCATGAATCCCAGCCTTGCTTTACCCTCACCCCTACACCCTTCCCATCCTCTGGTAAACTGACACACAGGTTAGGTTAATTCCCTGAGATTCATAAATTAACTGTGGAAAACGATGGAAGAGAGAGAGACAGTAAAGTCTGTGAAACACACCTGTGCAACTAAATATACACAGCAAAACGTGAAGAAGCCATGGGAGAGATGGCAGACTGGGAAACTCGAACTTATGTTTGAATGAGGCAGGGAAGTTGAGGGTCTGCACTGAGGCCTGCACAGGTGGCCCATGACAGCATGAGTTGGAAGAAAGTTTTAAACCTCCTGCCTCTCCAACGATGCACAGTCTGAGGCAGCACCTCATACCAGAGATTCCAAGGACCTACTTGTAACAGCAGGACACCAGGACACTGGAGAAAACTTAGCTGCAGAGTCTACTAATGCGCACCTGAAACCACACCTGGTGGGTGAGGACTGGCTTTCAACACAAGTGCTAATTAAGAGAACATAAAGAATGCAACAGATATAAAAAAGAAAATATAGCTGTGGATCATGCATGGTAACCATAGTTAATCTCCGATCAAACAAGAGTCTCCTTCCTTCTGCCCCAGGGAACCATGGAATTCAGAATCTTCCTTTGAGGTGAACATTTTCAGGCCCATGGAAGACTCGGGTCTAGGCTGTGCCAAGAAGCAACGTGAAAACCCTTAGGAAGGACAAGGGTGACCTACAGGATACAGTTATTCCCCTTCTGTCACACCCCAGGCACAGTGATGCATGTGATGGCCCTTGACACCAGCCTCATAGGGGCCTGAGAGATGGCCTTGATTGGAGGTGGGAGCTTCAAGTGAGGGGAGTGGAGAGAGTCCCAGCACTGTTAGGGGTGCAGGAAAGCAGAAGGGGGAGTGTGAGCCCCATCCCTGACAGACTCTCACCAAACAATGCAGATATGCTGTTTTGTCATTCCCGCACTGCCAGACAGGATTTTCAAGTGAGATGAAATTGCTACTAAGGGGAGCTTCAGAGTCAGACTCCTGCTCTGAGAGGAACAGATTCACGTCCATAGAGGACACGTCTCCAGGTTTTTGCAGGAACCAAGCAGATGATTCCTACCTAGATTGGTAAGATGGGGGATGAGCCTTCCACCCCTGCTGTCAGCCCCCAGCAGTTTGCATGATGTGGGGTCCACTGACTCTGCCTCATTGGGTTAGAGCTACAGGAGGGCCTGCTGGAGGTTCAGGCTTCAGGTGAGAGGAGTACAGTGGGTGGGGTCAATTAGGGTTCACTGTGCTTGACTGTGGAGGAGTAGAGATGTCCAAACCACAGAGAGGGTCCCCTAACTCTGCAGATCTTCCTCTCTTGTCATTCCTGAACCACACAGGGACAGATGTGTTAGAATAACTTCAGCCTCAGGGGATCCAAGAAATAAGGACTTGGACAGTAGGGAACAGTATCAGGTTCATAGAGGACTGGGGAACAGGCTCTGACATGAACCAAGAAGTTGATCCCTAGGGAGGAGGGAAGAGCCTGAATCATTCCTTTCCCTTCCTACTGGGAGACCCCGTGCACCTTGCTAGATAAGACACCCACACACCACCTCTGCTTTGGGTCAGAGCGACAGGAGGTGCTCTTCTGAGCTGTGCACTTCAGGTGAGCAAGCAGAGAGGGCTGGGTTCAGTGAGGGTAACGTTGAGGGATTGTGGGGGGAGTGAGGAAGCCCACCTCAGAGAAAGGGACCTGGACTAAATCAGATTCGCCATGTTGTTATCCCAGCGCTTCAGGGAACAATTCTCTAATGGGCCAGGATTTGCCTCAGGAGGTACACACTTTTGCTAAGGCCTGGCTTCAGGAGGGAGGAGTCGAGAGGATCTGGGTTCGCTTAGGTCAATGGGGGGACTGAGGGAGGACTGAGAAAGCCCGATCTCAGAGAGAGAGAGAGAGAGAGAGAGAGAGAGTGCCAGAACACTCCATTAAACCCTCTGTTGCCTACCTAGAAATAGGAGGTGCAGAATTCTCAGGAGAGAAATCCCTTTGTGTTTCTTGAGCCCTGGGACTGTATCAGAGCCATGTTTGGAGGACTGAACTTCAGGAGAGAGGGGCAGAGAGAGTCTGGGATCGCTGGATCTAACTGAGGGCCTGTGGGTGTTACTCAGGAATCCTCAACATAGTGGGATCATCTCAGAATGTTCTAGAGAAGCCTCTCTTTTGGGATCTACACTTCACGGGGCAGAATTCTCAGGAGAGCACCCCCTTTACCCACTATGCGAACTGAGAGTCACAGGCTTTTACTAACAACTCTGCTTGAGGTGAGAGGAGCTAAAAGTCTGGGGTCAGGTAGGTCAGGGAAAAATGTCTGAGGGAATCACCCCTTTCACCTCAGGACACCAGGAGAAGAGTCAAAACTGAGTTCTGAGGACTGTGCTTCAGGCAAGAGGAGCAGAGAGGCCCGGGGCGGAGTTAGGTCAAGAATAGGCAATGAGGGCACAGTGACGAAGCCCCAAGCCAGTGAGAGGGGCCCCAAACTACCCAGATCTGCCTCTGTCACAGCCCAGCAACACTGAAAGGGGGGAATCAGGTGACCAGCCTGCTGTACCTCAGGGCTCCCTGAGAGCAGGGACCGCCTCCTCTTGAACCCTGTGCTGCTGGTCTAGGGAGGAGAGAGGACTGGGCTTAGCGAGGTCCATGTGGGGCATGGGTGAAGACTCAGGTCACATAGAGTTTTCTCAACTAATGCAGATTCTCTTGTCGACACACACAAAGAAGACACGAACTACACCACACAGAGGAACATATGACAGGGTGAGCCCCTCAGCCATGCCTGTCCCCGCTGATCTGGGAGTCAGAGCCTTGCTCTGAGGTTCGCATTTCAGGTTGTCTGAGAACCTAGGACTCGAGACTGGTTGGGTTAAATTGAGGGACTGAGTTGAGAGAGGAAGGCCCATTCCAGTTTGAGATTCTGAAAATAACCCATATCTGCGTCTGTTGACAGCCCTGCACTGTACAGTGGAGGATTCTCAGGTGAGCAACCCTGTTGCTGCAGGGTACCTCTGCAGTTCAGAGCCTGCTTCTGAGTTTTCTGCTTAAGGTGGGGAGAGTAGAGACAACCTGGGCTCAGCTAGGTCAAGTTGAGGGGCCACAAGGTAAGTGCAGAAGCCCCGAGCCAGGACGTGGGTCCCCCAAAATACATACGTGCCTGGGTTGTCAGCCCTGCACCTGGGCACACTCACCGGGCCACCCCACTTCCACTCCCCATGCCCATCATGACCTGTTTGCCTAAGAAATCCCCAAGTGTCAGACACGTTGTTCAAAGGGGAGCACAGTGGGACTGACATAGGATACAGGGACCTGGCTTTGAAAGAGTCCAAGTTGAGGTCAGAGGGAGCACAGAGGGCCCCGGAGAAAATTCCTTTTAGGACTCACTTTCAGCCCTGTGAAGGAGCCTGTGACGCAACCACCGAAGTTGGCCTCCTACATCAGACAGGAGGGAGGTCTCATCCTGCTGTCTGTCCTTCATGAGAGGGGAGTAGAGGGACCCTGTTCTCTCTCTAGGTGTGGTCCTGAAGGGGTGAGGAAATGCCAGCCTAGCAAGACTGTCTGTGAATAACCCAGATGCGTTTCTGTTGTCGGTCCCGGACCCCACAGGGCCAGGCTTGTAGCAATGAGTCCTCTCCATTCGTGTGCTTTGTTCTGAGAAGACAGTGTCAATAAACAGTGATGAGAATCAGACTGTCAGGAATCAGAAATGGGAACCAGACAGAGGAAAGAGGGGACCCAACCTACCCCACTAGTACAGACCCTAGAGGCCTTCTCTGCCCCGGGTATCAGGCCTGGAAAACCCAGGCGTGCTACCTAGATATGGGATCACCCAACTTCTAGGGGTGAGGCTCTGAGAATGGCAGCACTCTTGGCCTTGGATGATGGTGCCTTGCACGCCAGAATATAGAGGACCCTAGAGAAGACTGGTTGCCCCTGCCCTGAGTCTAGGAAGCCCCATGCAGGTTTCCAGGCATGGAAATCCTGACTTGTACAGTAGTGTCTGAGGGACCCCGGGGTCTTTGAGGAAGAAGCAAAGCCACAGGGAAATGGAGGGACACTGTCTGCGGCCCAGTCAAGAGGAGAAGTGAGGCAGGACGCTTGGACTCAGGACACAGGAGGGATGGAACCCAGCCTGCCTAATCTTTCAAACCGAGTGCTGTCCTGCATCCCCAGCTACAATCAGAGGAGGAAGACTCAGCTGAGGGAAAGGTGGGGCTGCCTCCAGGAGTCAAGGGGAAGATGTGCCCATGAACGTGAGGGGACATTGCACCCTACATCAGAGGGTGACCTCCACCCAGATGTCAGTAGCTGGGGGAAGCAGTGCCCCTTTGCCCATGCATCTTGGTGTCGGGAAGAGTGGGCCTTGCTCTGAGGAGTGTGGCCTCAGATCACCACATCAAAGACACGAGAAGTCGGCCCTGATGGCAGTCTAGGGTGGCCAAAGGCCGGACAGCAGAGAACACTCACCTTGGCCCATACCTCCACCTCTGCTCTCCTAGGGAAATGGTGGACTTGATTTGCCAGATGCATCCACAGCTCAGCAGCGAGGGAAGTAGGAACACCTGGGCCTGTACCACACAAGGGAGGGCCTCTGGGTTCTACTCCTCTGTCAATCTGGGGAAACCCTTACAGAGATGTCCAGATGTGCTGCATTTTTGTCTTCCTGGTCTCAGGGTGGTGACCTTGCTGTGAGGATCTTCAGCAGCTCACTGGAGTAGATACGACCTGTCTGCAAAGGGAACAGGACAGGAACTGCCAGCCATCAAGGAGAGGAACCTTGGTGAGGAGTGAAGGATGTTTATAATACTATATGTTTGTAATACATAATGATTGCATTCATCTTGGGAAATTGCTATGTGTAGGTGACACATGTTCATTCTTTTTCATGCTGTTCCTCTGTCATCCCTCATCCTGCCTGCATAAATGGATAAAATACACATGTGTAAGTGCATGCATTGTAGATTTTTGGAGTACATAACTATCACATTCCTAAGAATTTTCCCCTCTGTTTTTTTAAACCTACACTGCTCCCCCCTTCCTCTTTTCACTCTTCTCTTGGCTTTCTTTCCGTACACTGAAGATCTATCTCAGTGGTTAATATTATCTGCGCTTTCGTTTGCTCTTTATTTATATTGTGGATTTCTCATATAAGAGAAAACATGCAATATTTAAATGTGTATATCTGATTATTTAATATAATATTGGCCTCTTGAAGTGCATACCTTTTCCTCCAAAGAACTCAAAGTTTTTCTTTTCTGGGAGAGTAGTACTCCATTGTGCATCAATACCACATTACCTTTATCCACCCATCTGTTGATGCACATATAAGCTCCTTCCAAGATTTAGCTACTGCCAATTTTGCTGCTATAATCATGGGTATGTGTATGTATCACTGTATTATGATGTCTTTAATTCTTTGAGAAAGAAACCCATGAAAGAAACATTTCAGTTGAACGTAATGTCATGTCAATTTTTGAAATAATCTTCATATTGCTTTCCATAGTGTTTGTACCAGGTTACACGCCCACCAACAAGGAACAAGTGTTCTTTTTCCACCAGCAAGCTCACCAGCATTTGCTCTTATTTGATTTCTTGCGGATAGCCGTTCTTTATGGAGAGAGATGCAATCTAAGTGTTGATTCCATTTGAATTTACTGAATGGTCAGCAGCGTTGAATATTCTTTTCATGTAGTTATTGGCCGGTTGTACTTTTTTCATCTGTGAAGTGTCATTCTTTTCAGGAACCAGGTTCTTGACTGGGTCTTTTAATTTCGAGAACATGTTTTATTTTAAACTTTATCTTTCTATCAATGCCTTTTCTGAGAAATTCCTAGGAGACTTCTTTTTCCACATTGTGTAGATTATCTCTTTACTATGTTGTTTGTTTCCTTTGCTCTGTAGAAGCTTTTTAATTCCCTATGATCCAATTTTTTGGCTCTTTATACTATTTCTTGTGCAACTGGGGTTCTGTTCATATAGAACTTGGCTATGCCTTTGTCTACCAGTTTTACCTCCTTTGTCTTCCAGCGGATTGTTTCTGTTCTAATAATTACTTTATTGATGTTTCTTGATTTCAGTTCACTGTATGGTGAGCAATATGGGTCTATGTTCAATCTTTGGCATGTGGAAATGCTGATTTCTGAGCATCATTTGACAGAGCAGAGACATTTACTCTATCACAGTATTTGGTCCCTTGTCAAAGATCAGATATTTCAGGAGAGGAGATTTAGCTCAGTGGTGCAGCGCCTGTCTGGCAAACTTAGATTTTGAGTTAGATTCCTGGTTCCCCCACCAAAAAAATTCGCCCTCTTAAAGATAAGATATTCGAGTTTGCTTTGTATTGTTTCTGTGTTTTTTGTTCTGTTCCATTCACACAGACGTCTGGGTTTTTTGCCAATACGGTGGTGCTTTTATTACTAGTTTGCACTTTATTTTGAGGTCAAGAATTGTGATGCTTCCTGCCTTGCACTTGTGGTCTAGTATTGCTTTAATTATTCTAAATCTCTTCTGGTTCCATAAAAAATTTAGGATTATTTTCTATATTTCTGTGAGGAATCCTGTTGACGTTTTCATTGAGACTGAATTACATTAGCACAATAGTTTTTGAATCGCCACCAACTTTACTATTACCTTTCTGCCTGTCTGGGAATAAAATGTCTTTCCATTTTCTAATATCCCATTCAATCTCCTTTTTCAGAGCAGTATAGCTTTTATTGTAGAGGTCTTTCACTTCTTCATTAAGTTGGTTCCTAAATATTTCATTTGTCTCGGTGACAGTGTAAAAGTTATTGTTTGCCTCATTTCTTTGTCAAGCTTATTAATGGAGTACAGATATACTATTAAATTTTGTGTGTTGATTTGTAAGCTTCTCTGCTACTAATTTAAAACTAATTCTAGGAGTCTTTTGATCAAGTCTATGAGGTTTTCCATGTGGAGAATCACGTCCTCTCCAAATCATGATAAGGTAAATGTTTCTTTCATATACATGTGCCTTGAACTTCTTTCTGTTAGTTTTTCTGACCAGTGTGTTCTGAATTATTTTGAACAGGAATGGTGAGAATAGACATGCATGTGCTGTTCAAATTTCAGGCAAAGTCTTTCCAGTTCTCCCCATTTAATATGAATTTGGTCATTGATTTATCATAAAGGGCTTTTATGAGATTGAGATGAGGTTTTCCTATATTTTCTTCAGAACGCTCATCATGGATGGATACTGACATTGTGCAAAGGTATGTTCTGTGTCTACCGGAATGACCATGTATTTTGTGTCCTGGATTTTCCTTATGGCTTTCATTAAATTTTTGATCCGTGCATATTGAGACATCTTTGCACCCATAGAATGAATTCTACTTTATCATTATGTTCCTTCAGTTGAATGACTGATTCGTTGCATTCTGGTTGCCAGTATTTTACTTAGGATTGTACATAGACAATCATGAAGGTGATTGAGCTGTAGTTTTGTTATTTGCTTGGCTTTTTTTCTGCTTTTAGGAAAAGGGTAATGCTTGCTTCCAAAAATGACTTTAGGAATCCTGCTTTCCATTAAATTTTGTTAAGTAGTTTGAGGAGTGTTGGCATTAGATCTTCTATAAATTTCTTGTAGATTTCAAGTCTGACTCCATCAGGGTATGACAATTTTTGTTTGTAGCTTTTCAATGCATAAATTGCTGTCTTTTGCTGACTTATATAGAATTATTTGGAATTTTTATATCTTTTTGTTTTCATCTTTGGGTATTCATATGTATCTAGGCATATATACATTCTTTTGAATTTCTTGTGAGTACATTTGATTGAATTCTTAATGTATTTATTGATGATCTTCAGAATTTTGGCTGACTCCAATGTAATTTCAACTTTTCTAGTTCTAAGTGCTTGGATCTGAGGGTTTGAATGCCTAGATTTTCAAATGCAGAACAACTCAGGCTTGGCCCGGTCTCTGGCTACCAGGGCAGGACCTGTGTCCTTCAATTCTGAGCTCAAAACCCTTAGAGAGTGTCTTTCTAGTTTATCTCCTGTCCATAGCTGATTCCTGAGAATGTCTGTCACCCAGTCACGGTGGCAGGTTAACACTGCCCACTCTGATTTGAAGCTGTGCTGTGAATGTTCTGAAGCCTAGATTCAAATACGCAATACATTCTGGGAAAGGAACCCGAGCCCATGCACTCTGTAAGGATATGGCAGGCACCCTGCATAGGAGTCAGTTCAATGTTTCCTGTGAAAGGACTCTGGAAACAGAACTTCACACTTTCCCTGAGATCACAGCAACTGCCCGTTTATCCGAATCACCACTGCCTTTCCTCACTTGGACTTCTTGGAGCCCCCAGGATTCTCTTTGGTTATTCAAATTCCATGCTTTTCCCAGGAGCCAGGAATAAAAATAAAAAATCCTCCAGTCTGATTGCGTCCCTACTCAGGGATGTAGAGTTTCTCTACAATTACTTTGTAGTGTTTTTATTGCACATATTTGCATCACGGAATGGTCACCACAGAGGAATCCTTCATGAACATAAGGCATCTTATCTGTTTTCTTGTCCCCTTTACCTCACTATGTACAAAAACTGTATTTCCTTTTAACCCCTTAGCGCTGCTTTTTTTCCAGTAAATCCCTTTTCCCTTCCTTCCCTCCCCATTTCCACCACCTCTTGTTCTCTTCCTTATTTGAACAAGTTACTCCTACTTCCAATATATTCATCTTCCATTTTGCTCCAGAGGTAGTTTTGCTTTTCTTTACAAGGGAACAATGTAGTATTCGCACTGGTGTGTCTGATTTCACTTCAGATTATGGCCTCTAAGTGCATCCATTTACACAAAAATGTCTCCTGTTTGTCTCTATGACAGAGTAGTACTTAATTATATATAAACACCACATTTTCTTTATCCCTTCATCTTTTGATGGGCATGTGGGCTATTTATGGCAGCACAGTTTATAGTAGCTGAATATTAGAAGAACTCTGTAGTTTTGAACTTACGTTTTAGTACCTTGCAGATTATAGGGAACTACTTTTCTCATCTGCTTTTTTTCTCTCCCTCAGTTGGGATTTTCCAGAGTGTTGATTCCAAAACTTGGAGAGGCTGAATTGCTATTCCTCACCACTGTGCTATTCTGTAGCACTGAACGACCGAAGGTAACACGCACACATAAACAAGGTACCCCAAAAAACCTGGATTCCCCTCCTATCAATCTGGAGTTTCTGGTGTGTGTGGCTGTATATGAAGTGTTCATGTAGGTTCCATGTGTTTGGAGGTGGAAGAAATAAAGTATCTCAAGTCCATGGTCCAAATGCAGGCCATGAGTCATTAGAGGGAGCTACATATGGTTAGTTAATGGAGGACCCAGGAGCTGACAGATCCAATGCATTCAACTTTCCTGAGGACCCATGGAGTCTGAAGCCCAGAATCGATAGATTCACAGAGACTTATTGTTCAACAACTCAGCCCAAGGAAGTGTCAATGAACTTGATTACTTCCACCATTTCCCGGGAAGGGAGTCTTCAGGGGATGAGGTCTTGGCCACAAAGCAGAAATCAGCTCATCTCAGGGTGGGTCGGGGTGAGGGAGTGCAGCCTCCAACACAAGGATGATGGAGAAATTACAGAAGCACATATGGGATGTCTTATCTACGTTCACATTGCTGAGACACACTATCTGGCATCTGCAGTTTAGTGGAAGAAAAGATGATTTAGGCTCACAATCTACAGAGTCTCCAGTCCATAGTCAGTCAGCTCCAAAGCAGAACAGCAGAGAGAAGGCATGCTAAGTCGTCCAGGAAGCAGAGGGTGAAGGAGGAACCAGGAAGGAAGATATAAACTCCACGTGTCACCCAGTTCCCTCCTCTTCCTAAATGGCCTCACCTCTTACCAGTATGTCAGCTGCACATACACATAATGCAATCACCTACCAGTCATCTTGCCTATGATCACCTGGGGCTTCTAAGGGAAATCCAGACTGAAGTCATAGCAGGGCTCTTGAATCACAGGAGAGATGGGCGTAGGTCCTTCTGAATTCTTCATGAAGGGATGACATGATGGGTTCCTGCTCATTTCCTTTGGCAAACTGAATATCTCAGGGAGGTTGGGGCCTAGATCTGAGCTGGTGGCTTCTGTTTGGCACAGGGAAATCCATTCAGTGAGGAGACACAGGAGTGACCCAATGCCTGCCAAGAGTTAACATGGGGACCCTACCAGAGGATTTAGGTTACTCTTGACCTGAACATGGACGGGTGGATGGTCTTCGGAACTGGGCCTGTGCCTGCTGTCATCTCATGAACCCTGGCCAGGGTTTTGAGGCCGAGGCTGCTCTCTTAGTTCTGTCTGATTGATCTCAGTGAGGTGAATGCCTTAGTTCAAGGGGGCTGCAAGCAGGGCAAGAGAGGTTAGACAGGGCATCTACAAAGGCTCTGGGTGACGCAGAGGGAACCCACTCACCTGAATACAAAGCATCATGCACTTGACCCATCCCAAGTTTCACCCATAGTCAGATTCAGGGAACATACCGGGACTCCCATCCCCCCACATTTTCTGTGAGTGCCTCACGGCAACATTGCTGTGTTTTAATGAAGATAGCCTCACGTCACTGCAAGGAGGGTGATAGACATAAACATTTACTAAGATAAAGATAGAACAGGTTCCCATTTCTTGGATACATGTACCCACTAAGTTTTGTGATCTTCATTTGTTGGCCTCAGAAAGATGTGGCCAGACATGGTGTCCCTGCAGTGCTTTTATTCACTACCAGGGAGGGACACATTTTATCTGAGCGTTTGCCTCAGCCCAGCAGAGGCCTGGGATCCAGGGATTGCTGAAGATATTTGACAGGTTTGAGTGAGCAGAGAGGCAAACATTCACCCAGAATGCTGGAACCCTCACAAGTCCAGTCTCCCCTTATTGTGAGGACTGGGGTTGTAAGGCTTTGCTTGTGCTTTGCAGGCAGGATTCCTCCATGTCTTATAGAAGCTCCAGGATTCAGGAGTGGAGGTCATGTTCTGGAGCAGTGTCCTCGGCTCACACAGCACAGGACACAAAGGCGGTGCTAGGAGTGGAGGCCAGGTACATGCCCTGATATGGACCTGTGGTTGTCTTTTTCCCAGAGTGGGAAAATTCATAGTCTTCAGGCTTTGTGTCCCCTACAGTCTTCCTAGAGCCTTGTCCTATGAGACCAACTGCAGTGTGTGAAGTAGTCTCATTTTACATCACAGGATCACAGGGACAGGAGTGTGTAAAGCCTAGAGCATCCCCCAAAGGGGAGACCTATAATAGGCCTTTGTGAGGGCCAACAAGTGTGTTGTTCTCAGCTGAGAACACTAATAGTCTCCCTCTCTCCTCCAGGGATCTGACTCCTCAACAACAAGGTCTTGCTCTCTGCAGAGAGCACCATGATGCATCACGGTCAGGGGAGCCTAGACACGAAGCTCAGTGGTGGCATTCCTGTCCAGGGTAGTGCACAGGTCCTCATGGGTGTACAGGTTTGCAAGTATGATGTGGAAGCAGACACTGTTTCCTTTGCATCCTCTTCCTCCTGTGCTTTAACTGGGGCCACACCAAGGGAAAAGCCTGGGTGCGGGACACCAAGTTGTCCTCAGAAGCCTCAGAGCATCTCCTCTCACCTCACTGCCATGGCTTCCAGTGAAGGAAATCAATGTGAGGGCTCCAGCAGGCAAGGAGAAAAGGGTCCAAGTCCCTCACAGGACAAGGACATGACTCAGATCATGCAGGTTGTGTTTGCAAATGACAAATTAGATAAGATTCTGAGATTTCTGCTCCGGAAGTGTCAAAAGAAGGAGCAGATCACCAAGGAAGAAATGCTGTGCATTGTTGACCATGATTTCCATGATCACTTCCCTCTGATCTTAAGGGAACTCTGTGAGTGCATGCGTCTGGGCTTCGGCATTATCATAAGGGAAGTGGGTTCCCCTGGCCAGACGTATGAGCTTGTTCCCGTCTTGGGCCTCACTTATAGCGGGATGCTCAATGATGATGAACAGATTATTCCTAAAGCCGACCTCCTGATATTCATCCTGAGTCTCATCTTCCTAAAGGGCAACCGACTCAGCTAAGAGCACTTAAGAGAAATTCTGAGATATAAGAACGTGTTAGCTGAGAGGGATCATGTGGTTTTTGGGGATCCCTGGAAATTCATCACAGAGGATTTGGTACGGGAAGTGGACCTGGTGTACCAGTAGGTTCCTAACAGTGATCCTGCTCGCCACGAGTTCCTGTGGGGTCCAAGAGCCCATGCCGAAACCACCAGGTTGAAAGTTCTAGAGCATTTGTTCATGCTTGATGAGAAAGGTCCCAGGTCTTGCCCTCCTCTCCGTGAGCAGGGTTTGAGAGAGTAAAATGTTATACTGAGTGCCTCGGAGTGGCAAGACACTTGCCCTGAGAGCGAGTGTTCCACCAGCATGTCACGGGCTTAATTCCCACCCTCTGTGAAATGAGGCCCATTCTCAGCCTGTGATTATGGTTCCCTAAGTAGTTAAGGGGCCGGGGAGGGGGTAAAATAGCATGCATAGCATTTTAATGTCTCTTCTATTTGTGCTACTTAGAGAACCAGCAATGTTTTCTTTATGAATTTTGAAATCTTGTTCCTTTTTTGAGGGACTGAAATAACTTAAAAATACGATTTGAAGAATGATTTTGCTGTCACATGTATTTCTTCTTTCTCAATATTATTGATTAAATGTGAATTCTCACCCAAAAGTGATTTTTTTGACATTGATCTCAAATGGATTTTGCTTTAGTATTGCAAGTGTGAGAGTTTTTCCTGTTTTGTCAAACAAACAGTGAAATTTTTATTTTCTTTATAATGAACTATGATTTGCATAGAAATTTTCTTGGTAATTTATAAGAAGTTTACATGAATATAAACGTAAGCTCTAAATAGATGTAGAGATAAAATCAATTCTTGGATTTTTATTTCTTTTTCTTTATTGTCCTATAATATTAAAATATATGTGTACCTGAATTTGCTTGGTTGCTTCAATTATATTTTGAAATACCTATTAATAAAGAAACCCATTTGCTCATGGACACAGTGGCCCCAAAGTTTTTTTTTAAGCAGTAGATATATTTGTGGAAGAAAAGGAATGAGGAAGATGAATGGTGGAATGGGGAATAGGAATAGCTTCCTAGAGACCAAAGGGGTCCTAAATGGCTTCCCAACGAGCCCACCCCTCAAAGGAAATTTTATAGAGGAAAATCATGCAGCAAGTACTACATGGATCCAAATTGTGATAAACAATATGATTGCAAGTATAGTCACTTAGGTAATATTGATCTAATGGTAGCAAGTTAATGAGTCACATCATTAATCTTGGTCAATAATCTATAGCCCTAGTTTTGCCTTTGTATTAGCAGTATCAGTTTTAATCTTAGTCTTATCGTATTCTTCCTGGTTTTAGTCTTAGTAGGTTGGAGAGGATGTCCCACTCCCAATTTGATAATGGGTAATCTTAAAAGTGTGAGAAATAAGGTAGGCTTTCAGGGGAAGTGTGACCCTAACATCCCTGAGTGGTACTCTGCTGTGTGCTGGGAATGTCCACCATCCAGGATCTTGCACTGCCCAGTGGACTGCTTTCCTAGGAACAGCTTCTTCTCGTGAGTAG
Source organism: Dasyprocta punctata (assembly GCA_004363535.1). Taxonomy (NCBI): domain Eukaryota; kingdom Metazoa; phylum Chordata; class Mammalia; order Rodentia; family Dasyproctidae; genus Dasyprocta; species Dasyprocta punctata. The sequence continues at coordinate 35,477 of RJWM01011327.1, read as the reverse complement.
AATTTGCTTCAATACCCTTACAATGTGAACATGAGGATGTGGGCAGTCACACTGGTCTGTTAAACAAGTGGTCAGATAACTGCCTCACCCGTATTTCTCCCTTCATTGCCCCTTCTCACTGGCATGTTACACAGGGATATTCCCCTTTTTTACACCAATACTGAATCTGGAATTCTTGTCAGTTGTTTCCTTTGTGAAAATGCTTATGTTAGATGTGTCAGGATGTCTAAACTTACGTGAAGATTCATGGACCTGCACCTGTGCTGAGCTGATTTTGTCACTAGAATGCCCAGGGTTATAGGTTTCATTGTCACACAGGCCTTGTGAGCTCCAAGGCAGACTGCTGTTGAAGGTGATATGATTGAAAATAGTTGTTGCAGTTAAAGAGAAGCTGTGAGGTAGCAAAACTTGGTTCTTCCCCCAAATTCTAGAACCTGTGAGTTAGTTGGTCCCAGCAGGGTCAGACTCCTCAACATCTAACCAAGTAATGCACACTATTACACAGGACAACTTGGGCCAATGTTCACTGAGCAGCATGTTTGCCTAATTTGCTCTTCAGTTTCCCTGTGATATGCAACTTCTCTGAGACACACAAACAGATTTTCCAGAAAAAGTGTTACATGGTCAAAGGTCAAGGTAATACTAGAACCAGTTGTGTATCAACATGTAGTGAATATGCACGAAATCAGAGGTGCTGACTGCTTTTCTTACATTCCGCTGGTCTCTACAACCAGAAACCTGGAACACCTCCATTGATAGACGAAGACACAGAGGACACTGGGCTCAGGAGATTCTTTGGATCCCAGTGTGGTAAATGTCAAGGCCACGATATAGAATCTCATTTTGAGGTCCTCTCAAGGCCACCTAGTTCCCATTCCTCCTGAACTGTACCCAGTTCTGTTCTCCATTTATTTCTCTACGTAGATAATAATAATAATAATAATAATAAATAACAATAATGTTAATAAATCTTCACAGACATGTTAGTTAATTTTCTCTTGTTGCTGCGACAAAATACCCAACACCCAAGGTTGAGGAAGGAAAGCTTTATTGAGCTCACAGTTTGTGGAGGTTTCATTCCATAATCAGCTGATTCCAAGACAGAGTGGCCCAACACAGGGCCAACAGTTCATGGAGGGGAAAAATTATGAAAGTAAAAAAGTAAAAGTGGAAGCCTCTCTCCCTCCCTTATATCTTATACAGGCTACCTGCCCTAGGGCGAGGGTAGTAGTCACCTCATTAATCCCAGTAGGAGATAATGAACTAATCACCAAAACTAGCTTTGGCCGTGTCTGAAAAGCCAGCACTCCTGACCAAAACTCTAGACTCAGTCACCTCCAAAAAGCTGCCCTCTTGACTGCATGAGGCTTTGGGGCTACATCCGAGCTCAAACCATAACACAGGGTGAAGAAACAGTCTGAATCCAAGGCACTGAAACCACTCCTGAATTAAGATTGTAAAAATGAGCATGTGATGGGTACACCTTACTCCCAGGGTAGCAGCCCAGAATCACCTGCCCTCACCCACGTCATTTTGAGTTTAGTGGATTGAGTTACTACAAAATGCATGTATATCACATATGTAAGACATGTGCTTATGAGATAGATGAATTCCAAAGCACGCTGAGAAGTTACAGGTGAGACAGGACCATACACAGAGTAGTAGAGGAAAGAAAAATACCAGCTCGGGCCAAAATCCTTGAAATCCTCAAATTCCTTGAGTAGGTGATACGTATTTGTTTGATGATCATAAAATAAAATAAATTCACCTTCCTTCTCCACTCTCTGGTCTGTGACCTCCCCACATGAATGTAAACACATACCATCTGCCTAAAGTCTCTTTGCTGATCTTTGGACAAAGCCAGTCATGCGCCCTGCAAGAACAACTCACAGTTCAGGAAACTGGCCATGAATTCAAAGACAGAAGAAAACTATCCCCAGCTTAGGAGGTAATTGTGAAGGGAAGCACACACAAGTGCTAGTGAGTGAGGAAAAAGAACCTCTCATGAAAATGAGATTGACACTATACCTGAAATATTTCTTCCATAGTAGGTGGCACTTGATAATGCCAGAGAATTTCCAGGCCCATGTCACATGTTCAACAACACCTTCCAGAACAGAAGACAATTTTAGCTTACAAAATCAAATTTATTGCATGTGGATGAGCACACTGTGTAGCCACTTATAGTGACACTGTAAGTCCTCACTCACAAAGCTTGTCCCGCCTCTTTTTTCAGCTGTGTAAGCATGATACAACACTTGTCCTTAGGAAGGGGCATTACATCATCTTGTGCCACTGAAGTACTAGCAGATCCATTCCTCATCTGTTACAGCCGTTTCTCCAGGAGGTGCTGCAGGACAAGTGGACTAATCCTCACACATTACACACTCAGTACACAATACTCTCTGCATGTATACCTGGGAGGTTCAGCCCTGAATGTTTGTTCCCTTTGACAGGAGCAAGCTGATTCTGAATCTTGAAGGTCCTGGGTAGGTCCCACGCCACAGATGCTGACTGCAGAGTTTGCATCATACTTCCCACACCCTTCAGGCTCCTCAGAGCACCTGTCAATCCTATGACAGTCGTGTTTTCCACAGTGGGAAAGAGAAGTGGTGCCAAATTCTCGGATATCCCTTTGGTGACAAGAGGTTTCCTTCTCCTGTCGCTCTGCTCCATTGTCCCAACCTCTCCTGGAACCGGCCTCAGCCTACCCAGTTTGGAGCACTATGCTTTCTGTGTCCATAGTACCACCCTCTCAGGCCAAGACAGGAGCCACTGTTGATGGTAACATGAAAGTATCTCCCCCTAAATATGCATGGCGTGAGTAATGTCCACAGTTCTTCGTGTGTGTGTCCAAAAGCTCTGAGAGTGTCCCCCATCAGAAAAGTGCATTGAAAACATCTTTCTTTCAACCTGAGATTACCAAAGAGACTCAGGTTTAAAAGCTGAGCTGAGAGCAAGTACTGCACAGCCAGCCAGCACAGGTATAAGCCTTCGTTTGTATGCACACTTTTAAGAAGTTGTTCAATCTGCTAATTTCATATCTCAAACGTTTGCTTCCTTTTAAGAGCCCAGTTGATTCATTCCTAAGGCAGTTCTCATGAGAAAGGATAGTGCACAGATATTTTATGCTCCATTGCTCTTACCTCCTAAGCTAGAAGAACAATTTCCTGCTGCTTTAGACCAAAGGACTAGTCTACTGCTCTTTTACAGTGTCCTTGATCTCATCCAGCACCTGCATGTTGTTTTCAGTGGCACAGGCCACTTAACTTCCTAAGTTAAATTATCTCTCAGATTACCAAATCAAAGAAGACCAGATATTCTGAGCCCAAGGAAAAAGAATGTAATCTGAACTAGCTCTGAAGAGGTGGAAAGGCACTCTTGCCTCAAATTGCCATCTCACCTTGTGCATGTGGGAAAGGGTTTTTAATATTTCAGAACCAAGGGGAGGGAAAGCAGATAAACATCAAGTGTCCATCTCACTTTGTACAAGAGGTAAGGGTCTTTCATAGTTCAGAACAGATGAGGGGGAAGCACAGAGAGCTAATGCAAATCTCTACCCCTGCTTTGTCACTTCCAGCAGTCTGTAGTTCATCCTGCTCTAAATCAGGCTACAGTTTTGTGATGTTCGTGACATCTACCTGTTCTGTCACTTTTAATGGGTCAGGAATGGAGGAGCTATTCTTTATGAACTCAGGAGGAAGCAGTTTAGAATGGTTACTGATGAGTGTAATGAAAAGTCTAAATTTTATAGCTCCATTTTACATTGCCAGGCACAGTAGCTCACAAGCTGGTGTAATGCAGAACTTCCTGGATGTGGGTTCTTAGACCCTGCTCTTTCTGCACTTTGGAGGCTATGAAGAGTGACTTTGCCTATTTCCTGGAGAAATCAGACAGTATTTCTCCAAAACATGTTCATGGGGATGCCCAAAACACCACCCTCTTCCTATTAAGTAATATCAGCACTTAGTTTTTAGGAAGAAGTGGGTCATGAGCTTTGAGTTGAATGGACACTTGCAAGGAGTCCAGACTGCTCATATCAAAACAGAAAAGTTCACAACATTTGAAGACTACTCATCAAGGAATCCTGTTGACCTTTTCATGGAATTCTTCTCATCAGAGCACATAGTGTACAGACACTGTGACCTCTGTTGCCATTGACTGCTAAATCAGAAGAGCAGTGTACTGCTGCTCCAGGGTGCCCTTGGTGGCAGCCACCACCTGTGCTCTTGTTGATAGACCAGGCCACCCAGGAAACAACTGAGAAACAGAGCTGGGTCTCAGAGTCGCAGGAATAGGAAGAGAGTGGCCTCTAGGTAACACCACACTAAGAGTCTAGTCCTCTTCTTGTCATGTACTACACGGGGATCCTGAGAAGCTCCCCTGACCAGTAGGCCTCAGGTTCTTCATTTATAAAGTGGGTGAGATGCAGGCTTTTGATTGTAGGACCAGTGGAATGTAAGATATATTGGCAGAATTTCTGAAAATCTGTATACGGAAACTTGTCAATAAGAAGCTGGTTGTAGTAACCCATTAACCTGGGACTGCATCACCCTATTCTGGAAAAAGTCTGTGTTTGAATAAAGGAAAGCTGCAGCTTGCAAGGAAATGGAATAGAAAATCAGGAAAAAATGCTACTCAGTAATCTTTAGGTCCTCTATGTTCTCCAAAATAGTTACATCGCATTGATTCCATATTAGGTATACTGTGCATCTTGGGACTATTTCAGAGCTCCTGGAGTTTGGTTCAAGAAAATATCTGGTGTGTGCCAGTTTCTCTTCCACTGCAAGAACTGTTTTCATTCACATCCTTTTATCCATAAGTCTAGGCTTGAGACTCATGAGGCCTGCATGAAAATAGCCACTCAACCTCAGGCCGATCTAATGACAAAGGCAGCTGAGCACAGATGCAGTTCTAAGAAATTTCGGGAAAAATTGCATATCCCAATATTACTAGCATAAACTTCCCTCAAAATCAAATCATTGAGGATTGACCCAGTTCATTCCTGGCTTAAGACAGATAAGACTTTTGCAAACAGTGAAAAGGGGCTCTGCAGGGAGAAGAACTTGGTCAGACAGTTATCTGACCACTTGCGTAACTGGCCAGATCCCTGTGGTCATCTTGTAAGAGTATTTGAGGCAAAGTTGCCACAAGAGGAGACGATGTCCCCAGGAAAGCAGTCACCTCGACACTGCAAGACCCTGGAATGTGGACACTCCCAGCAGAGACCACAGCACCTGCCCAGGGACTTTAGGGTCACACTTCACCTGTCACCCTTATCTCTCAGGAAAGTCTTGCAGAGGTGGGGATAATTCTACTGTTTAGTGTCCGGTGGAGGAGCACTCTTCTCATAGCTACTCCCGATGAGGATTCCTGTCAGTTTGATGCACAATCTAAAAGTGCTGCTCAGAGCAGTCATCCATTCTCTCAGGGTTTTGACTCATCTGAGGATCTAGCCCTGGCCACATTGAAGCTGCATGAAATCCACTACTGCAGAAGGAATTGAAGTTACTCCAAACCTCAGTTTTCCAGGGTGAAGCCCTCTCCTACGTCTCCTCTCTGCTACACTCTTCCCACTCCATTCTGTTTTTCATGTTCCTTTTCTCCTTGAGACCATCCTGTGTCTTCTGACCTTCGTGGTACTCATGACCTTCACCATGGCATGGGGTAAGGTTAGTCCTGCTCAGTGCAGGTTACTCATAGCTCTACCACAAACATACCACTCTCAAAAGGACACAATAGCCGTGAAGAATTGGAGTCAGTGTCTTCAACAGAAAGATTCCTTGTTGACAACAATTTTACTGAATATAAATCAGTAAACCAAGATCCCTAGGAATGGGAACCTGCTCCTCCTTTATCTTGATAAATGCTTGTGTCTTTGACTTGCCCTGGAATGACCTGAGGCCACCTTCTTGAATCCATGGGCCTATCTGCATGGGACATTCAAAGAGCAAGAGAGGTGAATCCACTGCACCTTGGTTCCCTGGGTCTAATTACAGGTGACAAAGGGAAAGGCTGAGGTTACTGTGCTGTGTGCTGAGCTGAAGGCATTCACTGTGTCACCCCTTAAACTCCTAACACGGCTCAGGATCCTTTTCTCCTCTTCTTGCCACTACAAAGGTGCACAGTTAATAGAACATGCTCATCCTGACCGCCCTATGTAGGCTTCCCAGGATGACCAAAGAAGCAAGGTAAAATCTGTGGAGCACCCACGACTCTGTGTTCAGGTCAGGAATTCCCGAAATCCTTCATTAGTGTACTCATCGTGGCTCTGGGAAGATTCTGGGGCACCTGTGTCTGCTGACCAGAGCGTTTCCTTCAGCACAACCTGCGCACACCTTCTCAGAGCAAGACCATCACCTCCACAGGATCATGAGGATCTAAGAAGAGAGCTGGCACCCATCCTGTTACCCCGACATGAGGATGACAATGCTGACAGCAGGGCCTGTGCACATCTCACTGGTGATGTGGGACACAGAGTGTGGTTTAAGTCTATATCGACTCTGAAAGATGTGCGGACACATAGGCAGGACCTCTGAAAAGTGACCGTGGCACACTCCATGAGCACTGATGATTCTAGACAGGGCACACCTATCATGTTCAGGCAATGGCCATCACTTGTGCTGGGTGTCTCTTCAGGTCCTACTCCTGCTGAACATGTGTAGCTCCCTCTGCTAACCTGTGATCAAACTTTGGACCAAGGTCATCACATCCCCAAGATCTGCGTGTCCCGTGTGGAGCTCTGCTGCCACAGAGTTCTTATGGAATTGAAGGTGGCTAATCTCCCCAAATGCAGGCGCTGCCATGTCCTCCCCTGGAGAGAGTGCGGGCATGGTACTCATTGGGGCAGTCGTTCAATTGTTAGAACCTGAGATTCAGAACTGCGATAGTCACTTAAGGTTCACAGGGTCTTCTTCCCACAGTTACTGCGTGAGTGACAGCCACAGGAAGTGGCTTTGGACAGGGATCAGGCTGGAAAGAGAACCCCTGCGGAGTTTGAGTTAGGCTGTAGAGGACACATCACTGCCACCAGCAGCCCGAGGCCAGGCTGAGCCTGAGGTCCCCTGGACTGCAAAGTCTTGGCATTGGGCATTTGGGCCTTGGCCTCTTTTGCAGTAGCCAGCAAGGACCTGCGGTCTGGCTGCCTTCCTTGTCTACCAGTGTGTGCAGCAGCTCCTCATGACTGGGACACAGCCACAGTCTGGGAAAGCCATGGGGGCCTCAGGAATTCAAGAACTGCTGGACCCCAAATTCCACATCCAGAGAGGAAACTACTCATGCAGCATCACAACAGATACCATGTATTTTTCTCATTTTCTCCCTCATTTCAAATATATTTCCCTTTTATAGTTTTTAAAAATACTGTATCCATATAATTTCTATTATGCTATCCCTTTACTGCTGCTAACTTCTATTTCCCTTTAATTTTTTCTCTTACAGTTTTCATTTATACATACATCCCTCTAGTCACTGACTGGATCATTTGTGTACCTAATTTTCTCCCCCTTCTCATATGAAATCACGTTTTCCCAACTAGTTATATCATTAGCATTCATTAATCTTTAACAGTTGGTAGATAGTTAACTCTATAAAATTACAGTCGTTTGTTCTACCGTTAGTACAACAGTACCTGAAACATTAGGTATGTATTATCTGTGTGCCAATATCTCTGTTTTATTAATGTTTATTCTATAATGGTGAATTTCTTTGAAGATCCTAGAGTACACTAACTCCCAATTTGTCTTGGATAGTATCAGAGTATGTGATTTACTTTAAATTACTACGATTCCGTGTATGTAGCTCTTAATGGGTGCTCCCTGCATGTCAATACCCAACTTACATTTTTAGTATGAACACTACCATTGTGCATGCTCACAATACTCTGTGCTCTTCCAATCACCCTGTATAAAACCCTTTCAAATTAAGACAAGTCGTTGGATTTTCAGGTTCAATTAAGAACCGTAGTCAGCCTTGCCCAATTTACTTCACTGTAAAGTAGACCAAGCAAAGAGGTCTTTAGGTTAGCAACAAATCTTCCAAGTGTAAGTGTCAGCAACTTCAGCACAGAAAAGAGTAAGTAAACATGGATAGAAGCCCTAGAAGACAAGAGAATAAAATGGCATCCAAGACTCCTAAGTTGCCCAAAGCCAATCCAGGAGCCTTGAGATGTAGAACAGTATAAGCAGCACACACACATTTGCTGGAATCATAGGAAAAGAGGTTAGAAAACAAATCTAAGGGGCTGGAGGCATCTTTCAGTGGCATGCTTCCTCACTGGCAAGAGTGAGGCCCTGAGCTCATTTCCCCATATCAAAAAAAGAAAAAAGAATGATACACATAATCATAGAAGATATAACTGATCGAAAATGCAAGTAATAACCAAAATGATCAAGCAGCTATAAAAACACAGTAATAAAACAACGTGAGTTAAACAAATTGATAGGTATCACGAAAGTACACTTGAGCAAAAAAGAAAAGTCCATGTAAAAGTTTCAACCAGCAATCAAGGAGATTAAAAACCATGTGCAGTGCAGCATGGTGGCATATACCTCTAAGCTTAGCACTCAGGAGGCTGAGGCAGGAGGACTGCTGCAAGTTTCAAGACAGTCTGGACTGAAAAGTAATTCCAAGGTCACCCTAAACTACATAGTGAAATACGGTCTCAAAAAAAATAGGAACAAGAAAAGAAAACAAAGAAAGAAAAACCCACTGGGCAGCAGAAGGTGAGGAGAGAATTTCAGAAATAGAAGATTGGGAGGTTCTCTATGTACAGATATTAGACGCATTTAAAGACTTATAGACTGGAAGAAATATGAAAACTGGACCAAGATTTGCTAAAAGAATCAAGGAAGGCTGATGTCAGAGAAATGAGAATTCATGACAAATCAGAAGATACTACAAAAGGCAGAAATTATATTTTGCGCAAATAATAAAAACAGCTTCACAAGCTCTGGTGGAAAATGAACATACAGATAAAGCAGGCACGTGCAAAAACAAACAACAAACAAAAAGTCATGACCAAAAGGTAACCTGTCTGCATATTGTCATTTTCCAAAAACAAAATTCCAACATATGGACAAATTCTTAAAGAGTGTTAGAGCACATCAACGATGCACTTAGAAATACAAAACCACTAGAATGCTGGCAGAACTCTCTACATGAAACTTAGGGCCAGGAAGCCTTGAAGTGTAGAGCTTTCAGTGCCACAACATAACAGTTTCTAACCCAGATGCATATGTTCTGCAAAAGTTTCCTTCTACATTGCTGGAAAAATAAATTGGATCCATAAAAAGGAGACCCTTAATAAATTCATGACCACCAAACCACCACTAAAAAATTCCAAGGATATGTTAGAGTGAGACAATGAAACAACGCCAATAAATCACATAGAATGGATACTCTTGGCAGGAGGAGCACCTGTACGACTTGGCAAGAAAACAAATATGAGGAAGCCAGCAATAGGCAAATAATTCAATCACAGGAAGAAGTCAACACGGTTCAGGAATAGCTGAATGAAAACATTGTCAACTGTCCCATGAAAAGACACAGAGTAGCAGAATAATCAAAAATGATACAGCACAGTCTTGAGTATAGAGAAAACATATTTAATTCAACAAATTCACAGACTGTAAATCAAAGGGTAGGAAACAACATTTCATGCAAATGAAATCGAGAGAAAAGCAGGTGTACCTGGGTTAACTTCAGACTAAATGAATTTTAAGCCAAGGATGACCAGAAGAGACAAACAAGGTCACACCAGACGGGTTAAAGGAACAATTCAACAGGGACAGATAACAGTTGTAACCATATTCATAACACCTCAGGCAAACTCAAACTCAGAAAACAAACAGTAATGGAGGTAAAATGTCAGAGAAACTCCAACACAGTTATAATAAAGTATACCTGCTGTCTTGGTTCCTTTTCTCTCTTTGTTGGGGCAAAATACTCCACCCTGGAAATTAGGGAAGGAAAGGTTTATTTAACTTACAGTTTTTGAAAGCTTCAGTCTGTACTCAGCTGACTAAGGCAGGGTGGCGTGGCTCAGGGGCAGTCGTTCTTGGGAACCACAAGCCAGCAGATCGAAACGGGCAAAAGGGAAGAACATGCCCTCTTCCCTCCATTATATTGTATGCCGTCTCTCCATCCCTGGGTGGGCATAGCACTCACACCAGCAATCCCAGTGCTAGACAATGAACCAATCACAAACTCTAGACTCAGACACCTTCAAAAGTGCCACCCCCTCATTGCCGCATGATCATTTGGGGGGACATTTAAACACAAACCATAACATCTGCTACTTAGGAACAAGTTGCTTTCTGGAAGTTCATTCATAAGACGGATTCATTCATAGTTTGAGAAAGTGAGTCTTATACAAAGTTGACACCATTACACAATACACAGCATAAAAAACCCAAACCCAGGCTTACAGCTACAGCATGTCCATGACTGTACTTTACCACTCTACACCACTGCAATGCAGAGTAATCTCACAACAGCACAACTATAACAGTGCTGCATGCACATATATGCTACTTCTGTAATTTCTTTGCTATTCAAATGTGCAGAAGTGGAGGACCCACAGTACCCTTATTTCATGATACCATCTGGCACAAATGCATTGCTCTACTGGAACAAAACATCTACAAAGTAATATTAGAGTTCAACTAAATATTCCAGTGAGTGGACTCGCCCAATGTCTATGGCCATGCAACAAAGCACACACATTCTGAAATATAGCACACGGGACTGTCTCCAAAATGAGTCACATGCTACCCAAGAAAGCATGCTGAAATGAATGCAAAGGGAGAGAAATATCCTATGCATAGTATCAGGACACAGTGCACCGAAACCAGAAACCGATGGCAAAAGAAATCACAGGAACTATGCAAACACCGGGGAAGTAAACGATGCCCTCTTGAACAAAGAATGCCTCATGGAAAATAGCAAGCAAATAATTAGTTTCCAGAATGAAACATTTCTTCATTCGATTTCTAGTTTCATTGCAGTATCTTCTTATAGTATGCATGGACAGATTTTCTATCCTTTGCATTTACTTAAGTACGTCTTCTTAGCTACATGTGCTCTACAGGAGTTTGCTGATGTTTCTGTAGGGTGCACATCAGAGTAAATATTCCATTACTGGCTGGAACTGCAGAGACTGGGAAACAAATATTAAAAGCACTACAACTCACGATTATGTGGCACAGTGAAAATAGTCTTAAGAGGAAAATGTAGAACAATGAATGCCCACAGAATATCCACAAAGAAAGCTAAAGAAATTAACTCCAATATGCCTATAGCAGTGCTAGAAAAATGAAAACAATCCAAATCCAAAGTTACTGAGGAAAGAAAGTGTAAAAACCAGAGCAGGAATAATGAAAATGACTAAATAGACACAAATAATTGAAGAGCTGGTAACTGGAACGTTTAAACAAATCTGGCTATGACCAAGCTTATCTAACGAAAAAATGAAATAAATACCCAAATGCATGCAATTAGATCTCAAAAAAGGTGAAATCGCAACAGATTCTGCCAAATGACAAGGATATTTACTACAGACAATCCTGCTCAATACAGTTCATAAGCATTAGCTAAAATAATCATGCAAAGGAAAGAAATGAAAGGGTTCTGCACAGGAAAGGAAGAATCTAAAGTATGGTTGGCAGAGGACATGATCACCTACATAGAAGACCGCAAAAACTTCAGTGAAAGACACCACCAATTAATAACCATATTCAGTAGCACGGTAGGGTACTAAATCAATATATAAAAATCAACCACGTTCACGTACAGCTATACAAAACTCAGAAAAAAGAAATAAGGCAAACAAACGTCCATAAAACAGTCAGAAAATTAAATCCTTATAAAGTGAGTGAACTGATGGAAAGAAAGGCTCTACAATGAATACTCGCATAGTCTGAAATGGTAATTATAGAGGATGTCCCAAAATGCAAAGTCGTCACCTGTTTCTGCAGGGCAGAACCAATAGCGTAAAAATGGCTACATTTTCAAAACCGTTACAGGGATATAATGCTCTAATACTCAAAATACCGACAGCATTCCTCAAAGAACAAGAAAAATAAACATTCCTGAAATGCATATGGAAGTAGAAGAGGCCTAGAAGAGCAATAGCCGACCTGGTGAACGAGAGCAAGGCCGGGGACATGAAAATGCTGGCTTCAAGTCATACAATAAATTTACACTGAAAAAAGCAGCACGACACTGGCAAGAGAACAGACCCGAAGACCCACAGAAGGCAATGCGGGATACACACGCAACATGACAATCTTTCCTTCGACAAGAGGTGCAAATACTTTCCTTGCAGAAAATGTAAAGTAGATTCTTTAGCCATGTTAAAGAGAAAAGTCTCTATACAAATACCAAAAGTAGAACCTGCAAAAAAACTCACATCATACAATATGGTAAGGTCAACATAAATCAAAGATCTAAATAGCAAATGGAAACACAATCTTCTGGAAGACAAATTAGGTAAAACTCTGCAATACCTGTGAAGAAAACAGCATTCGCTACAGAACACCAGTTGCCTGCGAAACATTACCAAGAAACAACAAATATGGTAAAATCAAATAAAATACTTCCTCGCCACAAGGGAAACAACCAACAGAGTGAACGGGCAGCCTACAGAATTGGAAGACTATTTTGCCAGGTACCCGTCCTCAGGCAAATCACTAAGATCTAGAATATAGAATGGAGTAAAGAAAAACTAGGCCACCTGAACTGAGATCCACTAAAGAGATGGTCATCTAAATGAATAGAGACTTCTCAGATGTAGTACAAATGGCCAAGAAATTGCTGAAAAAATGTTCAGCTTTGTTGTCCACTCATGAAATGAAAAATAAAGCAATAATGAGGTTCCATCTTACTGCAGAAAGAATGTCTACATTCAAGGCATCCAGTATCAGCACATGCTGGTAAGTCTGGGAGGAAAAAGGAACACTTTTTCATTGTTGGGGGAAGTGTAAAGTGGTACCACCATTAGGAAAATCAGCCAGGAGACTCTGCAGAAAACAGCACTAGCATTTACATTCAACCCAGATAGTCTTCTCCTAATTATCTTTCTGAAACAACTGAAGAAATCATAATGTAATGGTCTGACACGGAACCGGACCAAGCAGGTCAAGGAGACCAAGGAGGCCATGGCCAAAACAGAAGTTTGGGAGCCTTTAATAATAATAATCAGCGGCTGGGACTGCCTGAGATCCTCCACGCAGTGCAGGTTCAGAGCAGCCCCAGTACTGTCTGAGTTCCTCCACGCAGTGCAGGTTCAGAGCAGCCCAGATTGCTTGACATCCTCCACGCAGGGAGGTTCAGAGCAGCCCAGAATGCCTGAGATCCTCCACGCAGGGCGGTTCAGAGCAGCCCGGACTGTCTGAGATCCTCCACTCAGGGCAGGCTCAGAGCATCCCGGACTGCCTGAGATGCTCCACACGGGGAGGTTCAGAGCAGCTTGGACTGCCTGAGATCCTCCACTCAGAGCAGGCTCAGAGCAGCTTGGACTGCCTGAGATGCTCCACACAGGGAGGTTTTGAGCAGCGTCGAGCTTTTACAGCGAGCAGAATTTAAAGCATAAAGCACAACCTGGGTAGAACAGTCTATCTCTCAGTGATAGGCATACACGGGAAAGTCTTATCTTTACCCTTTTACTTTACTGGAATTTGTGTCAACTTGTTAGGTGAGATCATTTTGCCGGGAGGCCGATATTTTACCATATGCTATCTTCTAAAAGAAACAAGGGACAGCACATCCTGGCAGACAGTCAGTTAATATCAGCACCTTAAGAACATCGCAGAGAGGTTAAGGGGAGCTGAGTCATGGGTGAACATAGTCTTATGTTTTACAGGCTTTCAGCTGGCCTACCACAAAAGCACCTTTATGCATACATATCCATGTTTATAGCAGCATAATATACAGTACCTAAATCTTGGAATTGGTCCTATTTCCATCAATAGAGGAGTGCTTAAGGATAATGAAGTTATGTGTATAAAATGCAGGATTAATGTCTAATAACAAGGGTCGCCATGGGCAAATGGGTGTACCTAGAGGCCAATATAATACGTTAAGTGAAATTAATCAGACACATGAGCTTAAATAGGACATGGTTTAAATGTACAAAAGGGCAAAATAAAAGATTGCTCACATTAAATAGCCAGATCGACCTTTGGTATATGAGAAGGGAAGCAAGAGATAAATGGAAGTGGATGGAGGGAAAGAAATCACATAAAAAAGGGGGAAATGTGCAGTGTGGACATGCAGAAAGTCCCCATTTTCAATGTAATCATTGTGAAGTAAGAATACGTGACCATGTATAGATGCACAAAATATATGAATATAAATATAAACACATATATATATTATCAGGATTATGAACCCTAGGTACTGCAAAAAACATATATATATAAATAGATATAGATAGATAGATAGATATACATTGACCAATTTACACACAAATATATCCATATATACAGATGTATGCATACATATATACACATGCAAACATATATACAGGAATCTGCACAGTAATGTATATATATGCAATCATACACTTTGCAAACACTGTCTTTTGACTCTGCTTGCCTGTCCCACAGTGGGACGAGGGGTGCTTCCCCGAGAACTCAGCACTGTGTGGCGAGGGCAAGCGGCAGAGGCTTTTCTACACTGCAGGAGACCCTTGCTCTGGAGGGCGCCTTTCCAGTTTCCCCAGAGTCCTGACCCACACGTTTTCCTAACTGACCTCAGGTCTTCTCTGTTCCTTTCACTGCACAAAGGACCTAAGGGGGCGGGGAACGTTTACTCTGCCTGCAGTTCCCGTGGAGGCCAAACGTGGCGCCGTCCTGAGAATTCTGCACAGCGTGGTGGAGGGCAGAAAATGGTGACTTTTCTAGAATGTTCCCGACTGTCTATCTCCCTTCAGGCTTTGGTCAGTCCTTCACAGAACCACACTATGACCTCCTGGATCCAGGTCCTATGTACTCTTCCCTCATGAAGCGGGAATCTCAGATCTCGGCTCTTACACTGCAGGCTGGGTTCCCTGAGCCAAAAGTTGTCTCAATGAGCTGTGCGTGTTGGCACATGCATGTCATCCCAGGAATCAGGAGGCTGAGTCAGGAGGATCCTTGAGAGTTTGAAAGAAGCCTGAGTTACAATTTGAGCTCAAGGTTAGTCAGAAAGTCATAGCAAAACTGTATCTCAAAAACAAAACAAAACAAAGCAGAAGAGAACAAATGTCCCCACTGAGAATGCTTTCTTGGTGTGCAAGGCTCTCACTACAGAGGCAGATCTCGATTTGGGGGGCCCTCTCTCAGTTGTGAGCATCCTCTTTCCTGCAATTGTCTCTCAGCTTGAGCCCTAACTAAGGCCATTCGCATAATTCTCCGCTCCAGAAGCAGGCACCTTAAAAGAGGACCCCAGAAACTCTGACTGAAAGCTTCAGCTGCAGTCAGTGGATGTCACATCCGGCAATGAATCAGGGAACTCTCAGGATTCAAGGGAGGAGCTGAAAGGAATTTTTAAAGGATTCTCTCAGTCATCACTAGGGGTGCAGCCTCTTGGTTCCTGGCAGAGCCAGATCCACCTTCCTCTGTGGACCTGACCCGATCCCCTGAAACTATGTATCCACCTCCCAGGGTGCAAGGAGTCTAAAGCTCACTGCAATAATCCAGCCTCTGCATGGTACAGGGCTCACAAGAAGCATAGATCTGGGGAGTTTACTGGCCCTCCCTCTGGGGCAGGGCTTCCTCAGTCCCTTGTCTCCCCTCAGCTTGAACCCTCAGTGTACCCCGATCCTCTCTGCTCTCCTCCCTGACCCGGGAGCTCAGATAAAGTTTCTCACTCAGTTCTCCCTGGACCACGCTGCAGTCAGTAGAAGTCACATCTGGGAACGAGTCCGCAGCTACAGAAAATGATCCTCTAGGTCCCTTCCATCCTCCTAGGGGTCGTCTCCTTGGTTCCTGGTGGATCCTGGACTCCACTGGCTCTGAACCTCAATCTCTTCATCCAGACCAAAGACCTGATATCCAGAGACCCGTGAGGCTTAAGAAGAGGCTCCTCTTTGATTATGGCATAGCTAATACTGCTATACGATGTTTATGTTTATGCTATATTGTTTGTAGTGCATACTTTTTATTGATTTGTTTTGTGTTTTGGAGCCAGGCTCTTGCTGTGTAGCTCAGACTAACCTTGAACTAACTTTGTAGCCCAGGCTGGCCTGAACTTGTGGCGATCCTCCTGCCTCAGCCTATGGAGTGCTGGGAATACAGGCGTGTGCCACCATGGGAAAAGCTTTCTTCACTTTGTCAAAATAGTGCTTGTTTGAAAGCCAGGGCTCATCCCTCCCCAGTCAGATTTCAGGTATTTTTTAGCTCAGTCTGTGCAACCGTAGTATTTCCATTTTACTGCTCTTCCAACTTTACCCTGGGCTATGAACATCAGCGGTGTGAGGTGCAGCCTCAAACTGCAGTATTTCAGAGGCAAGAATTTTTTAATTAATTAATTTTGGGGTATATTTTACATACATCCTGGCAGATTTATGTCTCGATTCTTCTTTTTGTCCTTATCTATCCCCTCCTTCAATGTCTTTTCACTTCTTTATTTATACAAGCATTTTCCATCTTGTCCTTTTTTCCCTTTTTATTTGCATTTCATTCTCTCCTCCCCCGTGTATTCAGTTCTTCTTGCCATTCATGGTATCTGTTACATATTTTAAATTCCCACGAGCAATATACAATGGTTCCTTTTTTCCCATATCTTCATCAGCGTTTTAAATATTTGATTGTTGATTATTGCTATTCTCTCTGCAGTTGGATGGGAACTCATGGAGTTTTTAAATAGCATTTCTCACATTGCCAGAGGAAAAAAAAAACTTTTCTTCATGTATTTGTTGATTTTTTTATAGTTCTCCTAAGAAATGCCAATTAAGGTAGCACGTGTTAAATTTCAGTTTCATATAAGACATAGTTATGCATGTTAAAAACCTTAGTGGAATGTCAAAGGTATCAGCTCCTATACCTTGGGCGCCTGTGTTGGGGCAATAAATTAGGATGGTGTCCTGTTCTAGCTGGAGTTCTTCACTTCAGTGTAGCTGGGAAGCAGGACAAAAGAGAAAGTGACCAGTCCCACAGTACCCTTCAAGGGTGCTCCACCAAAGACCTCAGACATTCCAGTAAATCCCATCTCTGAATTGTCCATGCCTCTCAGTGACCCCACAGCTTGTGCAACAAACCTTTAGCCCAGGAGCCCTTGGGAGATACTTATGCAAACCATAGCAGAGGGGTTAGCTGAGTTAGGCTGCAAGCTGAAAACAGAACATCTTTATGACAAGTCTTCAGCCTAGTGAGCATAATGGAGACATGGTTTGGTACTCAGTATCCAGTAGGAAGATAAAAGCACAAAGCAATGCAATAAATTTCCCAAATATTTGCCAAACAACATGGGCTCCGTCAATTTAGTAATTAGAGAAAATACGAACCTAAGCAACTAAACATAAGTGACCTGGATGAGTATGAAGAACACTCCAGATGCTGTCTTACTCCACGCACACTGAGCAGTGCCTGTAGACTGAGCTTGTGGATTACAAACCAATGACAATCGAGGCCACAGTGTTTATCTTTTCTTATCAGCAGACTCGTATGAAAAGTTCAGCAAGATTTCTTGAGAAGTAGCCCTCAAAGGCCATGAACATTTCTGCAATGAAATTTGCAGCCTGGGCTTCTTGGCACAGCTTTTCAAATCAAAGCTGATGACCTTCTTCTTTAAAAGAAGTCAGCGATGGTGATATGTAATAGGAAGACAGCAGGGTCTAGGGTTTCCCATGAATCTATCTAGGAGAAACGCTGCCTGATTTCTCTGGTAAATGGGCAGGGTCATTTTATCTAGGCTGGAAAAGTATTAGAAAACAGGAGCAAAGAACCCCAGGGAGGCGGGTCTGGGTTACACCACCCTGTGAACTACTGTGACTGGCAAAGCGAAATGAAAGTATGAAATTCAGAGATTTTCTTTTACAAATAAACAGTTACTCCATGCTTCTTTGTGCTGAGTGTACAATGATTAACCCTCCTCTCCTCACCTCAAGAGGCATGAGAAAATATACAGATGACACCAGTTCTGAAGGCTGAAAACTGACTTGGAGGAGGATGAGCTGAAGACTGATGCAAGTGACAAAGCAGGGTTCGTGATCTGCAATTTCTCTCTGTGTTTCCCTACATCTGTTCTGAAATATGCAAAGCCCTTACGCACTTGGACAAGGGCAAGCTGCCACTTGAGGCAAAAGTGTCCTTCCATCTCCTGGGAGCTAGCTTGAGACGAACTTCTTTTCCCTGTCTGTCAAACTATATGGCCAGTTGTGATTTGGTAGTCTGGAGTAAATGAATCTGAGGATATAAACTAGTGACATCTGCCTGTAGCAACAACTCACGGGTTCTGGCTGAGAACAAAGGCATCCTAAACAGCAGAGAGTAGTCTTGTGGTCCCAAACAGCAACACACTTTTCTTGTGGCCTAAAACTGCAGTACACTAGCCTGTGGTTTAGGGATTCACAGCAGTAGAGGGTCCAGGATCTGTACACTTTCTTTTCTTATGAAAAAAAAAAGTTTGTGGAAAATTTGAACTTTCCTGCTATGAATTTAGCAGGTTGGACTTCTTAGAAGTGTCCCTTCAAATGAAGGTTCATGCCAACACTTGCTGGCTATGCAGTACCTGTGCTCTTCTGAGCTTTGAAATGTGAGTGTTTAATAATCTCATTGGTAAATAAACATGTGTTCATAGTACTTTATGTTGTGCAAAAATCCCTCTGGCCTTTTGGAGATATAAAGGACAAATTTTGGTCTGTAATTCTTAGCATGCATCTTCAGCTAGAGATATTTGCATTTTACCATCTGCACCGGGTACTGCCTGAGGACCTCGGATGAGCAGGTGGTAGAAGGGACATAGACAGCATAGTGCTCCACCTGGCCTGACTGAAGTCAAGTCCTGTAGAGGGGGCGAAAAATGGTACAGATCGACAGGAGAGGGAAGCCTCCAGTCAACAAAGGGATTTCTGCAATTTTGACATCACTTGCCTTTCACGCTGGAGAGGACATCACAGGGGTCATGGGATTGATAGTCATGCTCAGGAGCCTGAAGGTAGCGGGAGGAGTGAAGCAAACTCTGCGGTCAGCATTTGTGGGGTGGCTCCTGCCCAGGGCCTTCAGGGTGCAGCATCAGCTTGCTCCCATCACAGGGAACAAACATACATGGCTGACACTCCCAGGCTTGCACACAGGGAATTCTGTGTGCTGTGTGCACAGTGTGTGAGGATTAGTCCACTTGTCCTGCAGCACTTCCTGGAGAAATGACTCTAAGAGATGAGAACTGAGTCTGCGAGTATTTCATTGGCACAGGACCATATAATGGCACTTCCAAAGGAAAAGTGTTTATAATTCTCAAACAGTAGAAAAAGGTCAGAGGACAAGCTGTGGGAGTGAGGGCTTGTGACATCTCTGTAAGTGGTTACACAGTAGATGCTCACCCAAATGCAACAAATATGATTTGTTAAGCTCAAAGTTCATTTTTTTCTAGGAGGAGTTCTTGAGCATGTGACATTGGCCTGGAAATTATGCAGTCTTTTCAAGTGTCACCTACTATGGACAGATGCTTCAGATACAGTAAGAATCTGTTTTCCATGACAGGTTCTTTTTCCCCACTGACTAGCACTTGTGTGTACTTCCCTTTGCAGTAACCTCCTAAGCAAGGAGACAGTTTTCTTCTGGCTTTGAATTCATGGCCAGTTTCCTAAATTATGAGATGTTCTTGCAGGGCACATGACTGGCTTTGAAGATCAGCAGAAGTGTCATTAGGCATAGTGAAAATGTTTCCATTTTTGTGGGGAGCTCAAAAACCAGAGATTGGTGAATGAAGGTGAATTTGTCTTATTTTACGATTTACTAACAAGCACATAGCTCCTACTAAGGAGACAACTCTGAAGAGGCTCTGAGCCGGAGTTAAAATGAACCAATTGCCTTTCTGTGTTTACTTGTGAGCCTGTCCCAGGCCTAGGCCTCTTGTCTGGAGATGAACAGTGAATTCACAGTAAGTGAACCTCTATGGATCACTGGTCCTGCACGAGGCCTGTAGTGGCCTGTGATGACATTGATGCCTCAAAGGACGTGATAAGAATACAGCTGTAGACACCTTGTTCGAAATCACAATTTGGTAGATAGTAACACCAGCTGCAGTCATCTCACTACTGCTGTCTCAGTCTCACCATGAATGTCAAACTGGAGATTAGAGAGTTCTACTAAGTTAGCATAATTCACTACTTGGAGAAGTCTTTGAAGTGACTCCCAAGGCCCTGCGCACTTCCCGCACTTTCCTTGGTATCCGGAATATAGGTTTCAAAGCAAAATAAATATGGGTCTCCCAGAGAAGTTCTTTGTCTCAGCCCCCAGAATCTCAAATTGTACTGGTGGATTTTGTTCCTCCTCGAGTCCTAAAATCATCATGCCACTTGTCTCTTATATTTGAACCTTCACCATCCACACATTTGGGAGGTAGCATGCCTGATCAGTCTGTGATAAACAGGCGTTCTTCTACACTGAAATTATTCTACTTTTCTATGTTTGCAGGAGATCAGATTTTGCCTGGAGTCTTATGGGGAGACACTAGAATTGGAATCATTGAATTATTAAGAATTTGGCCAATCTACAACTGAACAAAACTGCTGTGGAATTAAGTGATACACACGAGGCTTTTAGTGTTGAGGGAGGGATCTCAGAGGTTAGATTTACTATGATGTCTGAAATGTTGAGGTTTAAAGGTGGGGACTGGTAGGAAAGGACCTGAAATGTCACTATGGAAACATCAATATTTTGTGTCTCGACTTCTGTCATAGCCCTAGAGATTATAGTCAAGACTGTTAGAATCACTTCAGCAGTGTTTCTTGGGCCTGATGCACCATGTGGATGGGGGCTGGCCTGCAGCAAGTGCCTGCTACAGGGCGAGGCCTAAGCTGTAGCATTAAAGAGTGGCCAGCGTGCCTCGTTCCACAGTGTGCTCCTTCCTGAGCATGCAGTTGACCTCCACCATTTATTCTCTAAGTTGATGGCTAAATTAGAATCACTGTTCAGAGGAGGAATGCATGGGCTGCAAGGAAAAAAAAACACTCATCCATGGTTTCTGGCCAGCCCCTCCCTTCCTTCTCAAGTGCTACAAACTAGGCTACCTTCCATAGCCTCCAGCATATCAAACATCCACAAAGGTCAGCCACATCTGACATAAAGTCATAAAACCTGCACAATACCGAATCCCTGCACTGAGATAATGGGAAAGAAGTCACCATTTCCAGAGTCCATATCACTTGCTCTGTCTCAATGTCATTGCTAGGAAGGGAATTTGGGTTTGTCATGCTCTAGCAAAGTGCCCTTTGAACATTTCTGTAACTGTGTGACAATCCATGTCCTCGCCTGTCAAATAAGGCCGATTCACTCCCATTTTCATGTGAGCTGTCCTGAGAGTGAGGTTGAAATAAGCCTTGCACACCAACTTCCCAGCACTTCTACCTTATTTGATGGTGGTGCTAGACATGGGACCTGGGTTTGGTGCATGATACTCAAGCGCTGCACTACTGAGCCACACCCTCAGCTTTTCCAGTACAAATCTTTTCTCGGAGGAAAAAGAAGAGCACACTCAAATTCAAGGCTGTTGTTGTGATGACAATATTTCTGATGGTCTCAGGTCATCCAGAACCTGGGAGCCACCTGATCCCATTATGACCTAACTGTTTGTAGGACCAAAAGAAACCTTTCACCCTTTGCATAATATTGCATGGGCTGTCAGTTTGTGTGTGCAAACAACATCTGGAGATACTATGAAAACCAGAATAGGGGATTCTGCAAGTTAGAAAATTGCAGTGTTGCTTGGA
This sequence comes from Dasyprocta punctata, assembly GCA_004363535.1. Lineage (NCBI taxonomy): Eukaryota > Metazoa > Chordata > Mammalia > Rodentia > Dasyproctidae > Dasyprocta > Dasyprocta punctata. Next base: position 13,564 of record RJWM01011327.1, on the reverse strand, counting down.
TCCCTAACCTCAGCATGCATTGCTCTGAATGTAAGAAAATGGATTAGAAAAGAATTCTTTCCTTGCAGTTGTGATAGACTTCTTCACTAATATTTGGAAGACTTGTGTGCCCCATGAGGCACTACCGAATGTCACCCTGGCAGAGAGCATTCTGAGTATTTCTCCTCGCCTTTCCAAAGAAACACGTTGGCTCTGCTTGTCAGGTTCCTACCACCCTCCCCCATCATCCCATATCCCTCCTTCATTTCGCTCTCCAGCTCCCCATCCGTCCGTGTCTCTTTCCCTCTGCACTTTCCTTTGTCTCTACTTTTCCCTTGCTTTCCCCCAGTCTGTGTGTTTCCACTCGGTGGATAGGGCAAGACCTGCCCTAGAACGTAGTATGCTGCTCAGAAGAAAAAGGACGCAATTGGTGGTAAGTCTTTCCAGGGATTAGGGCTCCTGAGGCTTTGCTTGCTTAGTGGCAGTGAATGGTGGTTGGCTCTGCCGTGCTACATGTACAGAGACAGAGGGAGATCACTCAGTCTGGAGTCCCAAGTATCTACAGCAAAGTATTGAACATACAATTGAACCTGAAGATGTCCCACGATGACTCCATAAAGAGAGGCCAGTCTGCCCTGGGCTCTCTGGAGCCCTGAGTGCCTTTAAAGGCAAGGGGCGGACCTTCCTGATGAAACCCATGAGTCTCTATGGTCCAGGGCATCTCGCTGGGTGCGCATGGGCACCAGGGACAGTTGCGTGGGAAGCCACTATTGGATGGTGCCAGAGGCCCAGCACCCCTCTGCGCAGGCGCAGTGGGTGTCGCGCGTTGCATTATGGGAGGGACCGTTGAGGAGATTTGAGTGGGCCTCATCGTGTGAGGAGAACGCTGAACTTGTGGTGGCGTACTAGACAGGCCTCGCGCAGGAGAGGTCGCAGGGACATGGAGGCCGCTGAGGACCGCGCAGGTGGCGCAGACGTGGTGGACAGCGCTGCTAGTGAGTCTGATGTCCCTGGATGCCCTGAGAGGTGTGAATGTGCGGAAGCCCAGGGCGCTGTCCCCGGACAGCTTGGGGCAGAAGGCGCTGGACACTGGGAACATCCAGAGGACCAGGGGTCCGGATGTCCTGAGAGGTGTGAATGTGCGGAAGCCCAGGGCGCTGTCCCCGGACAGCTTGGGGCAGAAGGCGCCGCACCCTGCGAACATCCAGAGGACCGGGGGTCCGCGCAGGGTCAAGTGGAGGGCGGAGCCGCCTCGGCCTCAGCCCAAGGCCCTGAGCCTGAGCTGCTGAACTGGTATCCTTTCCGAGGGATGTGCTGGGGGCGGCCAGGGACGGGAGGGGGGGCAGAGGGGCCAAGGGGATCGTGTTCTGGAGACAGGAGGACAAGTAGGGATCCCCAGGGCCTGGGGGAAGCGGCCTGGGTGCGGGGAGGTGTCAGGGAGTTCGGCCCGGGCACCACAACCCGCAGAGACCCTATAAGGGGTCTGGGGGGCCCGAGGGACCCCCGGGCAGGGAGGAAGGCGGTGTCCTCGTCAGCGTCACCTTGACCAGGTCTCCAGGAGCGTCCTCACAGTGCCTTTCCGGTTTTCCGTGGATGCGGAGGTGGCTCGCAGGTACCTGACACCTGTCGCTGAAACTCTGGGACGTGAGGTTTACAGGGAAGTGTCAGTGTGTGGCAGTGATCTGATCGTGTAAGTTCTGCACAGGGGCCGGCTGTCTGGGGGTTCCAGGAGGGGTCTGGGCCGGTCTCTGGCTGTTGGGGCGTCCAGGGGGACACGTGGAGACCCCCAGGCTGTGGTCTAAGGAGAAGGCTGGGTGTGCTGGGCCTGTGAGGGCTGACTGGGGCGCTCTAAGCCATAGTTGGAAGGATTGGGTGGAGGGACAGAAGGCGCTGGGGAGAGCCCTGAGCAGCAGCGGTGTGATTTTGTTTTCCCTTCCCCTTAGTGTGTTACGTGCAGCAGACACCAAGCTCCTGCAACGTTCCATGGATTCCTTGCTCAGGAGGCTCTCCAGGATGATGCGGATATTGAAGGGCATGCTTTCTCCTTTCCTCCGCCTACCTGAGGTGAAAAAGTATTGGAAAAGTGATTGAATTTTCATCATGCAACTCCCGGCCCTAGACACGACATCCTTCCCTAGGGCTCCGATCCTAAATGCTGTGTCTGTGTGTAGGAGGGCCATGACGGCCTCTCCAGGCTGCCTTCCTGCATAAATGCTTGTCAATGCCAAAAATAAAAGTGAGTCTTTATTCCATATCTGAATGTTATGTTTTTTCAGTGATTGCTCATCCAGATTTCCTTGCCTTTGTCCTCAGTTTAGATGACAGTTCTGAGATTCAGATAGACAAGGTAGTTGAAGCCAGTTTAAGCAATGGAAGACCATGAAATTCCATTAAGTCTTCTCTTCAGCATTAACTCCAGTGAGCATTCTGAAACATATTTGAACAATAAGAGTGAAAGGCATACATGAAATAAATAGCAATTGCATAAGTGGAAAAAGTTTCATTGGCAAGTCTATCATTTGAATTTTTGTGTGAAATTTACCATGTATTATGAGCCTGAGGCCTTTGGGGAAAAAAATCCAAAACCAAACCAAAAACCAAAAAAAAGTCCCTCTACATTTTCAAAAACGTGTCTTTCAGTAGATGAAAACAGACACAATGCAGCATAATTATTAAATAATTGAACCACTCTACATGCCCAACCCTCCCTCACTCCGCTTACACCATGAGAATTCATAGGAATTCCTGTATATCTGTTTCTGAAAGAATGGTGGATTGCTTAATACTGATTGCGGCTCATAGGAATACTTTTTCTTAATTGTCCATAATTTCAGCTTCCGGATCTAGAGTAGAGAATCTCTCTCCCACAATCGTGTGCTCCCACTTGAATGCTCTTTGCTTCACACCATTGTCACTACTTTGTACCTGGGTGTTTTTCTTGCTATAAAATGAAACACCATTAGTTCCTTACTTTGTCAAGGAAGAGCAACAAATCAGAAAGACAGGAAAGAAGAACATATTGTGGCTTCCTTTGCCTGTGTCAAATCAGTGAAAAAGAGTGTTGGGGCAGAGCTGAGGTGTGAGGGAGGGATGGCTGTAGTGTTGGGAAAAAGTACTTAGGAGGAAAGTTACCTGGCAAAGCAGCCAGAACACTTGTGCACAAAACTAGAAAGCAGTGCTATACTCGAATGAGAATGTGACGCACATCACAGGCAGTCTGCTAAGAGAATGCACAGGCTGCACGAAACCTCCCCTTTCCTGCATCCAGGCAGATGTCCGCACTCCATGCACCTCCTTGGGAAGGAGAGACCAGACAGCGCATCACTTTTGCGCAGTTTATCCCCAGTGAAGGAGGAGACTGTGTGACCACATCTGTGTTAGTTGGTCGATGTTATGCGCTGAGCGTCCCTTTCTTCACATATAAGCAGTGCTGTACTCACATGTATACACTGCATCTCTGAGACATGGGGAGGGGTTGAACATAACTGAATAGCACAGGAGTCACATTGGAGCTACTGAGAGAAAAATCAACTGAAAGCACAGGTCACTGGAAGAAAGGGAGAGAGGTACACACTGATGACAGCATCATGCTGAAGGAAAAGACTTTTAGATCAAATAGCAAATATGTATACGTTTTTATAAAATGATTACCCAGGACATAGGGAGCCCCCTGGGTTATGGCCTGCTGGCAGAGCAGGACCTGCCATACCCAGGCAGCTCCCCACAAAAACAGAGTTCAAACATGTGGCAATCAGTGAACACTGGATTGATCTGGAATATGAGGCCCCTTGCTTCTTTTCACTTTCTGGAAACAGATGCCGCTGCAGACTGGCAACAAATTGTGCAGGTAGGGACCACTGGCGGCCAGGAGTATTATCTTTCTGTCTCTCTATGTGTCTCTCACTGTATTTCTCTATTGTTTGTTCCGAGATGCCTGAGTGCAGAATGTGTGATTGAATCCCAGTGCAATGTTGGGATTACGTGTGTGGGGATTCAGGGTGGGGGTTTGCTAGATCAGTGCACTGAATTAATTGGCACCTGCCTCCTTCTGGCATACTAGATTGGATATACGGTGAGAAAGAGGCTTGACTCCCTCTCCCTTGTGGCTTTTGCTGTCTTCTGCCCTCCATGACTTGCTCTCCTCTGTGAAGTCGCCCTGCCTCAGAGCCGGCCGGTTATGGACTAAAACCACTACAATGTGGGAGCTAAGTAATCCTTTTATCCTCTAGCTTTTTAGGTCATGTATTTTGTCTCAGCAGTGAGAAATTTAACTAAGACACATGCTCATTGCAAAAAAAAAAAATATATATATACATATGTATATGTTTGTGCATTATGTTGATATTTTTTTATCTTCTTGGTTTTCACTGCTTATCTTTTTACTTTTTTATCCAAAATGCACAACTTCTGTTTACTTCCTCATGAATACAGGAGAATCATGTTTTCCAACACTACTTACCCTGCTTTTCATCTACATTCTTCCACTATGGTTCTAGTAGGTTCTGTTCATTTATATGGGAATTCTACAGCTCCTCCTCTAGCAATGTGAAAACTTGTAGCTTTTCTCATTGGCTTAATTTTTGTGACCTCACAAATGTATGTCAAGCCATCTCCATTATCTTCCGTTTTGCTTTCTCTTCTAGTATGATGCACTACAAAGGTAACGTCCTGAGACTTCCCATTTCTCTGAGCTGGAAACGTAAATGCCATCATACACATTTCTTTTTCCTTCCATGTTCCATTGTTGATGGCTGTTCAGTTGTGTGCATGTATTTGATTTGGTTTTGCTTTTGCTACCAAACTCATTGAGCTACAATTTGTATGGTGCGAATCCCACCCTAATATGGCCTTAGAAAATTCAACAGGTGTATACATACACCTGGTTGTAGAAAAATCAGCAGCAGACCTGGCACTTTGTTTTATGAAATGAAAACCGCAAAACCCATCCTGAAGGGGCAGTACTGGCAAAATTTATGGAAAGCTCAGTTTGGCAAACACTTGGAATGAAGAAGGCAAGGTTTTTTACTGTTGTGTGTGTGCTTGCCATCTTAACCAGCATCCCTCTAGACACAGGGCAGTGTGTCATTCTGTGTCTCTTATGGGAGCCAGAAACATCAAAACCATGCAGCAAGCTGTTTCAGTCACATGACTTCCAGGCTGTGACTGCACAGTCAAAGCTTGCACATTCCAATGAAGGCGAATCCGCCCGATGACCTCAGTCTCAGGTCCCTCCAAGCACCTCAGGTGCCTCCTCTCCTGTGTGTTCCTTTCCCTGAAAGGTGGCAACAGCGTGGATGGTGCTGGCAAGAGGCTGGCTAGTAGCGGCTGCCAATGGGAAGGAAAGACAGTGATATAACCTCCCATCCAGTGGTTATTCTCAAGGTTAATGGTGCTGGCCCCCAACTCAAGGAGGTCAAGGCCTACAGTTATTCAACAGCAAACACTTGGAAGACCTTGGCGACCTTTTCGTGGCTGTCAGTGTTGGTCATGGAGGCTGTGTACCTTGTGATAACGCTCAGGCCTGAGGACACTGGAGGGCAGATTCAGGGAAGGTGAGGACTGTGACTGTGGCGAAGTTTCCCGGGATGAAGTCTCTTCTCTGCACACGGGTAGCCACGGTTGGTTCTGGGCATCAGGTCTTGTCCTGATGTCTTGTAGCTGAGCCTCCCAAGTGGTCTTTTCTGAGAGGTAGATTTCAGCAGTATCTCCATCCCCAAGGATGAATGAGTCTTCCCTTCTCCCTCCTCACCAGCAGCTGGGATGGGTGACAGGAACACTATGAAAGGAAAGGAACCAAGAGTGGCTTTTGAAGGTCACTGGGAACAGAGTGGGCAGAAAGCACAAAGGACATCAGGGATGCTCAGAGCAAAGAGACATGGGGCAGTGCCAACCCGCTGGATGACCCAAGGTAACTGGAGGGGATTTGGGTTGTTACAGAAGACAGTTTCCCAGGCAGATGAAGAAAGGTGCACTCAGGTCTTCATACTATTGCAACCCTGGGAACTTCATTAGTCCTGCCCCATGTGTTGCGATGTGCACCTGGGAGGGAACAGGTACTTGAAGCACAAAAATGCCTGTATCCTTGGGAGGGACAGGTGTGGGACCAGAGTGATATCACATCTGCAGAGTCGTGCCCCACTGGGCCTTAGCCTTTGAAGCTCTGCCCCTTCTCGGTGTCTCCTTTCTTGCTGCCCACTGGGAAGCCAACTTGGCATATCAGGGCTTTCCTCAGAGAAGGGGGTGGCTCCCTCCTCAGTCGCTATCGGTTCTCGGAAGACACAGTGAGTCTTCAACTAGTCCTACAAGATAGTTATTTCTAGATCTTTGTGAACTTTTAAATTCATCATGAAGTATCACGCAAATAACATTTATCTTCCTTCCAGAAGCCTGTCGGAACCCCAGACTTGTTTCATTATGAAACAACTTGGTGTTTCTTCCCCAAGTGTTCTTTGACTGAACTTCTTCATTTTGTGTTTTTTGGACTCCCCAAACAGCATCCCCATCAGACCTGCAATAGTCCCTCATTCACTGCACACAAGCCCTCACAGGCAAGCCACCGAGCGGTCACCCCGAGACCTGGGCTAAAATGTCAGCTCCCTTTCCTTTGTGGAATCTTGCCTCAAGAGTTTGTTACTACCCCATTCCAGTCTACTTTCTTTTTTAATTGTTTTTTTTTTTTTTCATACCCAGAACTGAACTCAGGACCTTACACTTGCCAGACAAGTGCTTAAGCGGCTGATCTATATCTCCAGTCCTAGTAGCCCTAATACCTGTTTTGAACTAAACAGCCTATGGTTTCACACTTCCTGTGTTGATAATTCTCAAAAGGTGATTTGAAATGATAGCTTTGGGTAGTAAATTTGATGTTGTTAGCATAGCTGTAAAATGACCCAGGTTATGCCCACATCAAACCCTGGGTTACTGCACAGAAATATAAGCTGCCATGAATTTCCTTCTGTGTGCTGAGCTATACTGCCTCTGAATAGACATGAAAAGGAAGGCGCGGTGTGGTAACCACAGCAGTTTCACAAGGAAGCAGGTTCCTATGTCCCATTTCCCACATGAACATGAGACACGAATGCTGGTGAGGACTGCAGAGTCCATCTCATTCTGTATGCTGCTTTGGCCTGTCAGTATGGCTCAGAGAAACATGGATCTTCTCTCTGGATTTTAGAATTTTGTTTTTGACACAGAATTTCACTATGGCATTCTGACTGGCCTTGAGCTCACTATGTATCCCAAGTGAGTCTCAAACTTGCAGCAATTCTCCTACCAGTGGTTACTAAGGTACATTGTCATATCTCCTGCTGTTGAGCGCATGTGCTACAATATGAGCAGAGAGGGTCGAATATAACCACACCTCCATCTCACTCCCAGCATGCTGCTGGGAATGCCTACCTCGGAAGGCTGGCGCCCTACCAACTCATGGGTGCAGGGGCCTGAATTTCCACATCATTTCTTTCCTTATGCCAGGAGAGGGAATAACTTTGCAGCACAGCCTGCAACTTCCTGCTCCTCAAGGCCTTCTCTCATTTTGGAACAGCTTGTTGATCTGCAATAAGTGTGCGATGATCAGGGATCCCTAGGCACAGCTGACAGTAAGCACCCTCAGAGGTGACACGTCTGAGGCCGAAAGTTCAAATCATGTCACTTGTGGGCCTGTCCCGGGAAAACAAGTGGAATGGCAGGTATTCAATGTGAAAAGTTTAAGGAAACTTGTGAGGACAAGTGCCGCAGCCCAGGTGCTGATGCGCCTTCTTCAGTCCAGGGAGAATATGTGGCACACAGCAGCTGTGGCTGAGGCACGCGGGTCAGGGCTGAGCATGTGCACTGCTGCCCTCCGAGAACATGCTTCCCATCAGCTGAACGAGAGAACCAGTGGGAAGTGGGGAACTGCATGGGTCATGCTTCCCGCACATCGAATGCTAGTGTCTTCTCTGATTTCCACTGGGTGTGGGGCTGCTTTCCAATGAGGACTGCAACAGGGACCTGGCGCTGCCAATGCTCTCACCTGCCGCTTCTCTTCAGAGCAAGTGAGCTGTGGGTGAGGAAGCCAGGGGAGCAGCAAGTGAAGCCACGTTCAGTAGGGGCTCAGGAATGGGTCCGTTTGTGCTCAAGCAATTTCCCCAGCCTCTGCTACACAGGCCAGGAGGCAGCCACACTTGTGGATGGAAAACTGTGAACCCTTAAAGCTCCCAGCAGGTGAACACCATCCACATGCCCTCAGAGCCGGAAACTCACTAGTAGATGCGGCTTGACTTCCCATAATGGCTCTAAGTTTGAGGCTTGATAATTGTGCTAGACCTCCTGCCACACTACTATGGATCCCTTTATGGATCCAGGTCCTGCTCCTCATATGTTATTACCTCAGCTCCTGTGTGAGTTCTCCTCTTTTTTCCTCAGGGAGTGATCTCCAGGAAACTGTGTGACGACGTCCATGCTTCATGCTTTCTGACTTTTGGTGGCTCTGGTTTGCAGCGGCTTGTATTCTGAGTCACTGTGAGAGAAACTCTTCTTGTTTTCCAGCTCTTCTTTTTCCCTTTGCGCTTCCTCCTCTCACTCCCCGCACAGTCAGGAATGGTGACACAAGTCAGTAGGAGGATCTGGTTCCAGGAGTATTCAGCAGCCCTTGGTCCCTCTGTCCCACAGCCTCTCCCACACCTGTAGGGATAGACCAGGGTTGTATTTTGACAGTGGCCCGTTAGTGTGGACATCAGGCACACAGGAACAAAGGGCAGGCAGGAGAGGACACAGAGAGGTTCAATTATTCTGTCCACTGAGAATATGGGAGAGACCAGCCTAAGGCGGGGAGGGAAGCAGCAACCGGGAATTAGAGGCATGAGGAGAGACAGAAGGGAAGAGAAGACGTGATGTGCAGGCTGTGAACATACAGGGAGTTGGCAGAGAGGGAGGGCTGCAGGGGGCTGACTGCATCTCACCTCGAAAGTGAGAGTGACGCTTGGAATGAGAGATGCCTTCCAGGATGGAGCCTGCCGTTCATTCTGTCTCACTCATGCCCTAGGCTTCCGCACTCCCCAGCATTCCCACTGCTTCCCCTCCTCATTCTTCCCGTCCTCTCCACCTCTTCTTTCTCAGTGTTCACTGTCTTCCAGACCAATTTCTACTTCCTTAGAATAAGTATCTGATGTGACCCTTCACTGTTTTGTGGAGAGAACTTTTTGTAGGTAGTCGTCTCACAAGCCTTCTGGTCCTGTGAGAGGCTTCATCTAGGTCAAAGGAATTCTCTCAGGGCCTTGGTCTATGGAAGTTTGCTTAGCATGACACAAGTAACCTTTCCATTTTCCTTATTTTGGGACAATGGGCACAGTTGTCATGTCTAGAAACCACTGCGGGCTCTTCACTATTTTGAGTCATTTGTATGAAAAGCAATGCACCCCGAGAACAGTATGTTAATTGAAATAAATCAGACACACAAGCTTAAGTATTGCATGGCTTTCCTTGCATGAGGAACTTGTAGTAATAATGCAGGTCAAAACAAATTTAGACAGTAGGGATAGGGGAGATAGAACGTCATCAAAGAGGGTGCAGATGAGCAGATGGAGGGAGCGGTGAGGGAAGGAAGCCATAAGGAGCGAACAGAAAGAGTTGGGATGAGCTATGGACACATCCCAACTTCACACAAGGAATGCAAACATTATGAGCTACAAACATGTATGAAAAAAAAGGGGGATGAAAGGATGCATGGAATGGGAAAGCGAAGGAAAGGAATTGGGATTAAAATGTTGCCACCTTCCCACAAGGAATGTATACCCGATGTACTACACACATGTAGATCAAATGAAATGATATTACAAATCTACAAAACAAATCCCAGGAAATGAGCACCTTAACCCATAAACAGCCCATGGCCTTCTCTAAAAACCGTCTTTCTATCACAGTGTGCAGGTAGGTGTTAGAGAACGGGATGGACATCTCTCAAAAATGCCCAAGGAGAGGACAGTTTGCAAGTGAATCGCCCAGGCCTCTGTAGGGGCAGGGCACCCTCCTTTATTGATCAGACTAATGGTGGAAGCGATGTGTGTGCATCTGAATCTCATTATCACCCCTGGTTTAAGAGCTACTTCATGGAATGTTTATATGGACAGAACCCCTGTACAATGCTCCCCAAGAAGCTGTTACCACAAATCACTTTTCAGATCACAAGGAGTGAAAATGCATTGATTTGCTTGCTTTACATGTGGGGCGGGGGAGTTGCTCCAATTCTTTTTTCATAGATTCAAGTAGACATAAGTAAATGACTTGACCATTTAGCAAAGGCAAAATCCTCTCTGGAGCTTTTGTGTCGACCTCCCCACCCACTGGGACAGATGGAATCATTTCTGGGCCTTCCCAGTGGACCACTGATTAAGTAGGTCAGGGTGTTATTGGAAACTTTTCAGGGCGTGATCACATTGCTGGGCGGCTCCTCCAGGTTGGCTTCACGGGGGCTGAGATGAGCCTCACACTGCACTTCATCCTTGACTGGGACACTCTCCCCAAGCCCTCAGGAAGACAGCACCAGTGAGATAGTCTGAAGCAGATCGTCAGGTGGACTTGGAGGCCTCCTCCTCAGTACTCACCCGTCACCCCCAACACATGCACACCAGTTACCAGCAGTAATCACAAGAGAGTGTTTGAGGCCATGGTCTCACTTCTAATGTCTCTGTTGTCCTGTCTTCTATACTGCTGTACACACGACTCTGTGTCTAGGATTTCATTTCTGCTTCATTAACGTTTCCTATTGCAATTACTAAATTGTGGTTTATTACCAACTTTTCTTACTGACAGAGGATGGATGGACGTGCCTGTTTTGCGGTTTCAACATACCCCCCTTTTTGCTAGTTTGGTAAATGCAAGGACATTTCTGCCTTTATCCCAGCATCCATAGTTGACAGAACTGAAGAAATCAAGTACATGCATCTCAGGAAGTGTGAGATCTTGCACCAAGGAGCAAATGCAGACAAGTCTGTACGGAGTGAAAGAACCAAGGTAAATGGACAGGCATCCTCTGTAGCCAAGAAGCCATACTGTGCTTGATCTGCCCTGAAGGCCAGGAAAGAGAAACCAACAGAAGGTGGAGTCTGACCACCCTCAGGACGCAGTCCGCATACCCACCCAGAAGCTTGCAGGAGTCTTCAGCCCCACTGCCATGGAGAACTTTCCAGGATCCACGCCCGAAGCCTGAAGCAGTGATTTGTTTGAGTGAGAAGCAGGGTCAGCCAGGGGCAGGCACTCCTTGAGTTCCCAATGTGTGGGTCCCGGGGTAGTGAGAGGAGCTGCCCAGTGGTGACACTGCTGAGACCGGAAGGGAGAAAGTTCGGATCTGCACCCTGGCCTCTTAGGCACTTCACCTTCCTCAATAACACCAAAAATGGGCTTTGTAAATACACTGGCCACTGCTCTCTCTCTACAGTATGTTGAGAGTTTTGCCTTGGTCTAAGAGCATAAATATATAATATAAAAGTGCTAGCCGTTATGATTGTCCTAAAATAATTGTTGTTTTAAACAAGATGGCACACATTAGGCTTAGAAAAGTGCTGAGTAGATTTCCCTCTGTGGCAGAAAAAGCAGCTGCCTGAACCAGTTTGCTCAGTTTCTACAATCACGGTGACTTTCCCGTTTCTTTCCCAGAGACTGATCCTGGCACAAGCCAATATAACTATTAAGTAAAATAGTATAATACGTGTAGTTCGGGTGAAATTCAGACATTTTGGTTTCTATATTTCTTAAGATATCAAGTTGTTTTTGCCTCCACTTACAAAATTAATTTAAAAAAAGCTACTGTGTGGGTGTGGTGGCTCCGACCTGTAATTACAGCACTGAAGAGACTGAGGCAGAAGGATTCCTGCCACTGTCAGGCCAAACTAGGCTGCATACTGAAGTCAAGACAAGCCTGAATATATTGAGATCGCATCAAAAAAAGAAACAAAGAAAACAAGTCAAAACAGAAGAATAGTTTATACTAATTTATATTGAATTACCTTGATTCTTGTTTTTTCCATTGTTAAAATTGGTTACTAAACTGAATTTCATAAGGCTAAATTAAATGCTGTTTTAAAACTTGTTTTCAATAATCAGCGTATGATTGGTTAAATGAATAATTATGACCTCAATTTATGATGTAACCTATATATCTAAGCAAAATACATGCTGTGAGCCTATGCTTCACTGCAAAGTACATGTGGTTCACATGACTACTGTTTAGCACATAAAAAGGAACTCCTAGGTGCTCTCTTTTATACAATATCCCTGTGGACTTTAGACAAATAAAATGATCCAAGTTTGGCAACTGTTTATGTTTGATCATATCTATGGGCTTTGATTAAACAAATATTTTGTTACTGAATAAGTGAGATATACTTATATATTAGGTAATAATTCCAAGCGCAGTGAAATGTATTGGAACTCTAAAGACGTCCTTAATTCTTATCAGTACAGTTATAGCCTGTAAATCTATTAAAGGAAATGCAGATTCTACCTTAACTATGAAAAATGAAGTGAATATATACAAAGATCTCTCAATATCTGTGATACAAATTATTGCTAAATGCAAGATACAATAATTGCATTTGTAATCACTACATGAACTGCAAACTATAAACCTGGAAAAAAATGTGTTTTGCTGGTGACTTCCATGCTAAAATTACTTTCTGTGAAACATTCTCAGGTTCAAACATCTGGCTTTCCTTACATGTATTCCAGTAAAATGTGGCAAATTCACATGCCAACCCAACATTCGACAGCTGTTTAGAAGATATGAATAGTTTTTCAGGTTTATGATTGCGGAATACTTATGTAATTGTGATGCAACAGTTTTTGTAATTAATGAGGTGACATCTCCAGACAGTGTAACACTCTTGTGAGTAGCCAGGCATGTGTTACAGGCCTGTAGATAGGAAAATCTTAAACAAATTTTAGTAAAGTACAGCCATTTTGTAAAATTGCCTTTTCCTGCTTTGCACAAGTGAGATATTAAAGACCTCAAATATATCTTAAATGCTGATCGGTAATTCAGTATCTGTCCCCAAGAAGCCATGTTTAGGTTTTATTTTGTTAACTTGGGGCTAATTTCACTAGAAAATTGTAAAAGGTTGACTTTTCTCCATATGTAATTGAAAGAGTGAAGATATAAGACCTCACATTTGATTTTATAATCGGGACAGTTAGAGAAATATATCTCACTGAACAGTCCACATTTCCCCTCATTGGTAAGTTATTTTATACTAATATGGGAATTTAGATGTATTTTAGAGATTAAAGCAAACCCCAGTGATTCAAGTATAATAATAATGATTGTCTGTTAACATCTTTAAGAATTTAACTTCTAAAATAACCATGTTTTAACAAATAGCAACTCTCTGGCCATACTTTATATTTAAAAGTGTTTGGTATCCCGGTAAGTTTATGACAATCATTAAATTTACTGCTTCTTCTTTAATACTGATGCAGTTGTTCTCATGGTTGTTCAACATCCGAGGCCTGAAAGAGTGCTGAGGACCCTCACAGCTTCCCGCTCTCCTCCAGGCATCTGAGTCTTCATCACCAAGCTCTTGCTGACCCCAAGGACAGTCAGGACATCTTGCTG
>RJWM01011326.1:0-60022 GCA_004363535.1 Dasyprocta punctata | reverse complement strand
TTTTTTTTAAACAGAATCGCACCATGTAGTTCAGCCTGGCCTTGGACTCACTGTGTAGACTAGGCTAGCCTAGAATGTGTAGTGATCCTTCTGCCTCAGCCTTCCAAGTGCTGGGATTATAGGGGTATACCACCACAGCCAGCTTTTTCCCCTTTTTTGATTGATACATTGTTTTTTGTTTTTTGTTGTTTTGTTTTTTTTTTTGGTATTGGGGATCGAACTCACAACCTTGTGCTTTCCAGGCAGGCGCTGTGCTGCTGAGCTATATCTGCAGCCTCCCCTTTTATTGATGGTTGGATTTTTTGATAAAATAAGTATACTAAATATACATATGAGAGAAAAAGAAATTAAATATTTGTTTGAAATGGAGCTATTTGCTTAACAGCATAGAAATTATGTACTATAAACATAAAATACTGTTCTATACCATTTTCATTTGTAGTTGCAAGATTTATTTAATGTTTTTAAATAAGTGATTTTGGTCTTCTATATTGCTTCTTAAATGTGATACTTGTTGTGCAGTTTTAATTGGATTCAAATTTAAAGTGGAATCTTTGCACCACTAACCTAGACTATTACTTCAAATATTCATATAGGAGATTTTTTAAAAGTTTTTTTCCCCAAATCAGATTTTATTGGTACATTTTAGATATACATAATGATCACATTCATCATACAGAATTTGCACCTGTACATACATTGTTTTTTTTGTTAGTTTTTTTTTGGTTTTTAGAGACAGGGTCTCATTATGCAGTTTCAGCTTGACCTTGAACTCAGTTTGTAGCTCAGGCTGGCCTCAAACTCACAGCAATCCTCCTGCCTCAGCCTCCTGAGTGCTGGGAGTAAAGGTGTGCACCACCATGCCTAGCAATTTGATTCTTTTTTTTTTTTCTCCTCATTCCCTTATCCTCCCTTCAGCTTTTTCTCCTCTCCCCATGTCTTGGTTACTTGTACTTTTCTCTCACTGCTAGGACAAAATACCTCACACCCAAAATGAAGGAAGGAAAGGTTTATTTATCTTACAGTTTTTAGAGGTTCAAGTCCATAATCAGCTGGTTCCAAGGCAGCGTGGCATGGACTGGGGCAACACTTCAAGGCAGCAGCAAGAGCAAAAGGGGGAAAGCGAGCTGCTTCTTCTCCCTTATAGTGTATGCGGGCTATCGCCCACCCCCAGGGCAGATGTAGCACTCACAAAATCTGGTTGCCCTCCTTTGTGCAGCATGAGGATATTTACAAAGAGCGAGCCCTGGCTCCCTGCTGAGTCGCTCAGTTAAACTTCTAAACTTCTCAAGTTGACACAGTGTATCAACCATAACACCCCATTTACAAAACCTTTTTTTTTCCTTCTCTCTCTCTCTCTTTTTTTTTTTTTTACTTTTTCCTTCTTTCCTTTCCCCTCTTCCCCTCCCTCATTCCCCTTCCCATTTGGAAAAAAAAAATTTAGAACATGCTTGCAAAAAGTTTATCTAGTTTCTTAAATCTGCATTCGTATCATTTATTAGTGTCTTAAAATACTTCAAAAATAGGCAACCGGGTATGGTGGCACATGCCTGTAATCCCAGCACTCAGGAGGCTGAGGTAGGAGGATCATTGTGAGTTTGAGACCAGCTTGGGTTACAAAGTGATCTCAAGGCCAGCCTGAACTGCATAACGAGACTGTCTCAAAAAAGACAAAAAAAAAAAAAAAGTCATATTGCACATGGTATAATAATGCAGACGGTATCAATGGTTACTAGTGAAAAGCAAGTTTCCCTTTCTCTCCTGTTCTTTAGCTCTGTCATTCCCTTAACCTGATTGCGTTTTTATCCTGACATCTAAGAAATTTGAGCAACACCAAGTAGTTAGACAGAATGCTTTCCAAATTCCAGTAGGCATCTGAGGTAACTGTGGGTGAATCATTAACAGCTGAACTGTAGGAGCGGGGTGGCGGGGGAACACAAGCGTGCACCTTTGCCTGGGAGGTCTGAGGAGCGGGCTGGAGGGTGGGCGGGGAGCAGTGACCTGTCTCAGTGCTGCAGCACAGAGCTCTGTCTGTCACTGGAATCACATGGGGACCCAGGAGAACCAGATGACACCTTCCTTCCCAACTCCATGCCAACTTAAACTTTTCCTGCTACTTGTTGTTCTCGTATTGTTACTGTAAATTCTGATGGAATCTATACTCCCTAAGGCCATATAGGTTACTTAGGCTAGAAATTTGAAGAAATATTAAGAGAGGAAAATGATTTTAAAATAGCAAGAGTATGTTAAAAAACCTTTTTCCTTACGAACCAAAATAGGACGATTGACAGGAATGAAAAGTCAGAAATAAAAAAATAACAAGGGCGATACAGTAGAATATTTTCTACTTAAAGAATGATAGTGATATCTTTGCATGGAGTGAACTACATTTTCTCAGTTGATTTTCAGTTTATAGTGGGTGGCTGGATTTAGAAGCACGGCCTATGACATGGAACATTTATATGTGTAATGCAGTATAAAACTGTTTACTCACATGTAAAAAATAAACAAATCTGGCTGGGTGTGATGGTGCATGCCTGTAATCCCAGCACTTGGGAGACTGAGGCAAGACAATCACTTTGAGTTTGAGGCCAACCTGGACTACATATCTGATACATGTAGAAGTAGTGCTAGTATTAAAATTGAACTGAAAGATAAGTAAAAAATTTAGATCCTGGTTTGCTTTGGAGAGTGAGAGGAATGAATGAGGATGGAAGATGGAAAACAAATGCATGTTACTTTTTCAAATGTCATGTTTTATTTATTTTTAGTAAACGTGTACTATTTTTTATTTATATTGGTGATCACATTATCAGAACTGTTTTTCTGTTGTTAGAACTGTTCAGAACAGAGTATTTGGAAAATGTTTCTAAATAAATTATTTAGTACCAGTGTTGCATTTCTGCATGTGAGCATATAAATTATTTAATATATTAGCTAAAATGATTACTTTTGATTATTTCATCTTACTAAACATTTGTCACACAATCTCCAAAACCTTCCAGGAGAGGGCAGCATGGATTTGTGGAGACAGCATGCATTTGTGGTAATAGCATGTCAGGCATCTACCCTAAATATTAGTGTTTGTGCCTTCATTTGACAATATTCAAATCCTAGCTCCTAGAGGCAGTTATGATAATATGAATGGCATCTGTGACTGAATGTATACTAGTGTGGCCAATGCTCATAGTTAGTAACAGCAATTAACAAAGCAGGTCTTCTATTCAATAACTATTTTTATTCTAAAAATGTGCTGAAAGATTTTGCCTAAATTAACTCTTATCTCACATTTTTGAACTGGAATTTCTATTAACTTAATCTGTGTATCGCATTAAATAGCATTGTTTATAATTATATTAAAGTCTCTGAAGCCAAGCAGAATATAATTTGTTAGTACAAATTAAAAGCAAAGAGTGGAACTGTCATTATTTTTCTAAAATGCATTATTTTCTGTAACATTCTTTTTTCCCTTAGCATTTTCCTGTATTTCTATACATTCTAAAGCCATTTTCCTATATTTTTATGCATTCACAATCTCTTTTGAAACTAAGTTTACTTTTTAAAATGAAATAATACATAATACAAGTGCAGAGTTTTAGAAAGATGTTCTGGTCATCTGTACCAACAGTGAGAATAAAAATTAGAATAGCTTAGTAATTTTACATTTCAAGAATGATTTTTTTTTGGTAAATTCTTACATTTGGAATTGATGTAAAATAGCATAATAATTTTTAAAGGCATTTGTACAGGCATTGCCAAATTGTGCTTCCAAAGGTTAGCAGTAGGTTTGTATAGGCACTATTGTATTTGCCTAACTTGCCATTATTCTGTTTATAATCTTCTCAACTTTGGTCATTTTCTAGGCATGTAAGTAATTATATGTGGAGTACATATAAATATATATCTCATTTAGAAAACACATAAAAAATACCAATGCTATGTTGGCTGTGTACCTTGATCAGTTTATATTCTTTATAATTGTATGTTATTAAATTTTTAGACTATCAAGTAATAATGTATTCAAAATAAAATTTTGTTCTGCTTTGTATGTTATCTATATATTCAGTTTTTATAGTAGACCCTATCTTTTCACATTATATAAGAAATCGAAGACATTAGTACTATACCAGGAGACTGTCAGTGAGTGTCCCTCTTTCAATAGTGAGAAAGATGTGTCCTTATCCCAACAGTGCTGAAATTGTGTCAGACATTTAAGAAATCTGAAATTCTTCTATTTTTGAAAGGTTCCTTCAGATCTTAAGATGTGGTTGATAGTAAAGAAAGTTGCACTGAACATGAAATTTATTTTTAGTAATAGTCTTGTGCTAAACATTGTGAATGAGATCATTGGTTAAGTTGATGTTTTGTATTTAGGCTGAAGAGAAAAGTAAGGCATAAAGCAAAGACTAATTTTTGTTGAGAATTGATCATAAGACAATTTGAACAGGAGTTATAATTTCTTTTAAAATGGAAAAAATGTCATGAAAAATGAATTACATTTTAAGGTTACATTTCTCATTATTGATTTGCATAAGTAAATCTGGTTTTGATATATGCTTAACTATACAATAAATTAAAAATGAAATTCTTTCACTTTGTAGGCCAAAACGCTGTTATTGTTTTGAATTTATAAAGTTCAAATTTCCATTAGAGAACTGCACAAGTGTCAGTCAATTCTTCTTCTTCTTCTTTTTTTTTTTTTTGGTACCGGGGATTGAACTCACGACCTTGTGCTTACCAGGCAAGCGCTTGAGCACTGAGCTAAATCCCCAGCCCAACTGTCAATTCTTTTGTAATTACCTTTTAGTTTTTCTTTGATTATTCAAAGTTGGAATCTTTTAGTTTTAGTTACTTTTATCTTCTTTTACCTGTACCATATTTCTTGCTCTTTAAATATATAATTTTAACTCTGATTTTATTAATGTATACTCCTTGTTAAAAATATGGTATTTGAAAATAGAGGTAACTAAAAAGTAGAAGTTCACTCCCTGCCCTTCTACATGTGAGAGAATCACAGTGAATATATTTTTATATATTTTCCTTTACCTTTTAAAAGCTTGTGCTGATATGTACTGCAGATGTAGTTACGTCTGCATATTTCATCTTAATTTCAAAATGTAGCAAATATTTTTTAAATAATATTTATTCATGTGTGAGCATACCAAATTTGCTTACCAGTTCTTCTGTATTGGACATTTAATTGTTCCTACTGTCTGCTATTGTAAATAATACAATATGAATATCTGTACATTGTTTTTCTTCCATTTGGGATTATTTCCTTTGAATAGATTCTTTGTGAATATTTTTTTCTGTATTAAACCTCAGAGCTTTTGTGTGGTCGATTATTAATATTTTTAAGGCTGCCAAATTGTCTTCTATTCAGTATGTATTTCATTGCCCCTTGCTGTTCAAGATATTGTTTATGTCTATGCTTAAGTTTCCACATTAGTAGAATGGAAATAAGAATAATACCTGCCTCAAAGGGTTGTCCTAAGACTTTACTGAATTATTGCCGACCATTTAGAACATTAACTACTATAAAGTAAGACCCTGCTCAATATATGCTGTTTGAATAAGTTGATAGGTGAAAATAGTAGCTTATTGTTTGAATTTGCTTTTCTTTGATTCTTGCAGATAATGAAAATTGTAGTGAGTCAGGCACACGTCTGTCATCCCAGCACTCAGGAAACTGAGACAGGAGGATCATTGTGAGCTCAAGGGCAGCCTGGGCTATGTAGTGAATTTAGGGCCAGCCTGAGCTACATAGCAAGATCCTGTCTCAAAAAAAAAAAAAGTTTTCCCCGGGTTGGGGAGTATTAGTGCTTGAATGAGCTCTTAAACTTTGGATTGTTTTTGTTGTTTTTGTTTTAGTGTTTTGAGACAGAGTCTCACAGTGGACTCCAGACTGGTCTTGAACTCACTATGTATCAAGGCTGGCCTTGAACTTGCGACAGTCCTCCTGCCTCATCTTTCTGAGTCCTGGCATTACGGGTGTGTGCCACTACACCTGGCAAATGAGTTCTTAACTAAAACACTAAGCTTATGTGGCTCCTGTTGTTAGACCTTTCTTATGGTTATTTAGTTTTGAATTTTTTAGTCTACAGATATTTTTGAGTTTTATGTAACCCAATTTTTTCTATGTAGCTTCTTTTATGTTTTTAAAACTTGGAATTTTAACTCTGTATCCTTGGTTAAAAGCAATGACTGGATTAAAAGCAAACATAAAATACTTTATCAGAAATTTATATTTGGTGAAATAAGGATAAAAATAACCTATTCTTCCCTAAGCTAACAATTTATGACAGTGTCAGTATGTATGTATGTATGTATGTGTTTTTTGAGACAGAGTCTCACTATGTAGTACAGACTATCCTTGAACTCACTTATGTAACCCAGGCTGGCTTCAAATAGTGATCCTCCTGTCTTAGCCCCTGAGCGCTGAGAGTACAGATATGCACCACCACGCCTGGCAGTGTCAGTTTTTTAATCTGTTTTTCTCAGGCAGTTGGCGTCTTCTTTATCTTATCTTAAATTCTTCATATTTATTTCCTGTTTTATAATGAGGAAGCAGTTGAAGAAAGTTCAGTTCTAATTAGCCTGCTTGCTTGCTTGCTTTTTTTTCCCTTTCTTTTTCTTCCTTTCTTCCTTCCTTCCCTTTCTTCCTTCCTTCCCTTCCTTCCTTCCCTCCTTACCTCCCTGCCTCCCTCCCTCCCTCCCTCCGTCCCTCCCTCTCTCCCTTCCTTCCTTCTTTCCTTCCTTCCTTCTTTCTTTCTTTCTTTCTTTCTTTCTTTCATTCTTTCTTTCTTTTTTTGTACCGGGAATTGAATTTAGGACGTTGTGCTTCTCAGGCAGCTGCTGCATTGCTGAGCTATACCTGCAGCGAAGGCTGGTCTTTTCTTTATGTTACTTTTTGTATACAGTGAATAAAGGAAGTAGTTCCTAATGGTCTGGTCTTTATTATTCATAATTATTCAATATTATATTGAATAATATAGAATACTAGTTGGATGACATGGTCTTATTTTCTAAAATAGGTGTTAAAAACACTTCTCTCCCCGCCCCCCTTTTTTTCCCAAAGAAGGATGGATTTCTAGAACTTTAAAATTTAATTTAGGCCTGATTTTATGGACGTGTGGAAGTGAAATTAGCATTTAGTTTGATACGGTCTTTTTTTCCTTTCAGGTAGACTATTTAAAAGTGATAAATGATGCATCTTAACAGCACATTTATGTTCCATAGGAAGAGTTCTGGGAAGTACGAGAAATAATGATTAAGAGAGTAGTGGGATTGATTTATGAGCGAAAGAAGCTGGTCATTTATAGCTTGTCTAGTGATGGGCATATTTAAAAGGAGAGACCATAAGAGTGTTCATGTATTTAAGAGGATATTCATACAAAAGGAAAAATTGTTTGGGTAAATATAAGATTGCTCACCAATTCTGAAGAAAAAGGATAATGTAATTTAGAAAACAAATTAGCAAAAGTAGAAAATAAAATAGTACATATATTATTAACATTGAAAACTGTCGGAAAGTGGAATCATCTCCCCAGAGAGCTAGTGGATGGGATAAACTAGCTGTCTCTATTTTCTGTAATTCATGGCAGATGCTTAGGAACAGGTTACATAGGAGGTTTCTGGGAATAGTTTAAAATGAAGTCTTGTAAAATGCGTGAGGTCAGACTGGATGACCTAGGTGGTATATTCTGACTCAATCAGATTCTGTGATAGCTTGTGGCATTCTGCTATTCAGCACTCATGTCCGGTGAGAATTACTTACTGGCAAATTCAGTGAGCTTTTATTTTGTATAGGATTAGGTTTTTTTTGTGTGTGTGAGTGTGAGTGTGTGTGTGTTATCAGGGATCAAACTCACAACCTCGCCCCTGCCAGGCAGGTGCTTAAGCCACTGAGCCGAACTCCTGGCTGTAGTTTTTTGTGACAGGGTCACACTATGTAACTCAGGCTGGCCTTTTGCTCATGTTGTATCACAAGCCAGCCTTGAAATCACAATGCTCCTCCTACCTCAGCCTCCCAACTGCTAGGATTAAAAACATGTGCCATCACACCCAGCCAGGATTAGAATTTGTTGAAAAATAAAGATTGGCTTTGGAATGTACTTGTTTTGGTATATTCTCTTCTCGTCCCAGTTTTCTTAACATGTTTATCAAAGAAAAAAATAGAATTTTTACTCAATTAAACATTCTAATGCTTATTATTTACTTTTACTTTTAATTAGTGTTTGATGTCGTTGGTATATATTGCTTCTAGGGCAGAATTAATTTGGTGAATAATTTTTACCTATAAAATACTAGCATGGTTGTTGGATGCTCAGTCCATGCTGCACAAGTTCTCCATAACAATAAAATATTTTTAATGGGATTTATCTTTAGTCAACTGATAGTAGTGATTACAAATTATGAGACAGTGAATTGGGGTCTGGGAAGAAAATATTAGAACTTTTATTTATTGGTTATCTTCAATCATAATGAATGGAACATTCTGAACATTTATTAGATGGATGAATACTGGTATCCTCTCTTTCCTCACATATCAGATGAGCACATATATCAAAAACAAAAAAACAAAAACCAAAGCTGGCTGCGATGGCACATGCCTGTAATCCCAGCACTCGAGCTGAGGCTGAGGCAGGAGGATCCCTGCGAGTTTGAGGCTAGCCTGGACTACAGACCTGGTCTCAAAAAACAAAAACAAAATTAAACAGAAGATAAGCACACATTATTTAGGGCAAGAGTGAATATGCCACATCAAGAGGGCAAGTGCTGCTTTCGTCTGGTATGCTTTCAGTTAAAATATTTGCTTACGAGATTTGCAAATTGTACCACATAATTCTTAACCTGACCATCACAAATCATCAGAAAAAAGACTGAAGGAAAGTTTTGTTTTTTGAGACAGAGTCTCGCTGTGTAGTTCAGGCAGGCCTTGAACTCACTGTGTAACCCAGGTTGGCCTTGAATTTGTAGCAACTCTCCTACCTCAGCTTCCTGAGTGCTGGGATTACAGGTATGCACCACTGTGCCTGGCAAATGGAGAGTATTTTTAACGAAAAATATCTATTCATCACTGACATTGAGTTTTAAACAAAGATCATTTGGTCAATCTGAAAAGAATGCATTTAAAAATAATTGCTAATTATATAAAATATGGATTTACATTTGCTATTATTAGCAGTGAAACTTGCTAAGACTATATATTGTGCCTTCTACCAGCTAAAGTAACATGGAGTTACTGAGATACTTAAGAAAAAATTCACTTCATCTTAAACTTGTTTAAACTTTGAGTCATCTTTCATATGGCATGCATTCCAATTTTTTTTTTAATGAGTAGGTGTGTGATCAAGAAAGTTTGGAGTATAAATGCTTTTCAGATAAGCTTAGTGCATGTTATAAAGTCCATGGTTTTTAGTTTTATTATCATTTTACTTACATCCATTAAATGTTTAATACATTATCTTCTTTTAATGACCTTGATATTAATTCATGTTGTGGTTCAGGTCCAGGCTGAAGTGAAATAAAACGAGGTGGAATGGTATTAATCACATTATGGAATTAATTGATGTTCAGTTACTTAGACCTCTTATTAATAAAGGAATTGTGCTCATTCAACTCACTTGTGGGAAAGCGAGGTCTGCATCAGAAGTAATATGAGTTCTAAAATATTCTTTAAGAAGTGCTTCTTTAATAATTTTAAGGACAGATAAGCGAAAATGAAATTAATTGTATTTTAGCAAATCTTTTAAGTGCTTTCATTTAACAGACAGCTGAGAATTATTTATAATTAATCTGTTCATTGTTTGAATTAAAATTAATACTGAAGTGGTGCTTGAATGGTCTTTTTTCCTTTTACATTTAAATAGGCTAGACATTTGCTTTGTTTATACCATTAATTTGTTTTCACACAGGCTGCAAAACCATCAACTCAGAATTAATTAGTGGAATCAAAATTAATGAGATTTCACTATATTGGGCCATTTTCACTTTAGACCAGTTTTCTTTATGTGAGTTGGACTAGCATTTTCTTGGAAGAAGAAAAATTAGATTTATTTTTATCCATATTTAAAAAACAGAGAACCACCTTTTCTTGTGAGTTAAATACCTCTAATAACTACACTTTCTTGGGCTGAGTAATATTGATTTTTTTTGTTTTCTTTTATGATTATTTTGACTGTTTCAAGACTATTATTACAGTGAAGTTAAAGTTAACTCTTCAGATACTTATCATTTACGGAGATGGTATATAACTTTTATAAATTACTGAACTACTTTGTAGAAGCATGTCACCGATTTCATCACTGTTACACTGTGGAAGACTAATAAAATTATTTAAGACATATTTAGTTAAATATATATGTTAAGAGAGTGTATCTTGTAGAAGTGAAGAGTGAGAATGTTTGAAGTACTAGCTCGTTTTTGTAACTTTTAGAAAATTAAATCCCATGATCTTTTAAAAGCTGGTTTTACGCTGTTATTTATTATTCATTTGATATGTCCTTTAGTTTTACCATATGAGTTATATGATGTAGAGCTTTTGTATCTTATTGAAGATAGATTGCATTGCGTTTTCTTTAACCTTTGAAGTGTTCCACCTGTATTTCTGTGGGGAAGGTGAAAGTTCTGAC
This sequence comes from Dasyprocta punctata, assembly GCA_004363535.1. Classification (NCBI taxonomy): domain Eukaryota; kingdom Metazoa; phylum Chordata; class Mammalia; order Rodentia; family Dasyproctidae; genus Dasyprocta; species Dasyprocta punctata. Next base: position 49,388 of record RJWM01011326.1, on the reverse strand, counting down.
AGAGAAACTCTTCATGAGGGGTTGGTAATGCCGAAATTCCTCAGAGGAGTGAGAGAAGCCTTGTTTGTTTGTTTTGGTCTAGTCCTCTCTCTGCTAGATTATAAACTATGGCCGGGAGATATTTGCCATAAAAGTGTATATAGCTTGGTAGTTGTCAGTAATTTTTTTATATCACCTCAGATGTTGAGATCTACAATTGATCATAATTTTAGAAGCACCTAACATAGTACAGAATATTGGTAAAATTTCATATTGACTCACTTCATTTCTCTGCTTTTTGAAGAGGAATGGCTACAGTGTGTATGAACATTAATGAAATGAATCCGAACTTGGAGGATCACAAGTAGGCCAGTTAAATGTGAAGCACTATTTAAGGCTTAGCTTGTTTTAAAGAAGATTTTGGAGAGTGCATGAGTCAAAGCAATAGAATCAGAAGTAGCGATGAACGTGAAGGCTGTGGCCTGCCAGTGCCTGATGAAAGAATGTGAATAGATTGAAAGAAGTACTGTTTAGGAATCACACTCAGAGAAAAAGGTCACTATGTCTCTTATTAGAGAGGTGCAATAAAATGAACACTTTTGAAGTATTAATGTTCCAAAATAGAAAATAGTACTTAACTCTCAATGAGCTATCACCGCTTTTAATAAAATGAATAAAAGATACGTTTGACAAAACCAAGGACAGTATTAATAATAACCTGTAGAAATGCAAAACACCCATTGTATTAAACTAACTTTTGTCTAGAGTTAGCAATGTGTGTCTTCAGCAATTAATAAATATTTCACATATTGTGGAATACTTTAAAGTAAAGCATTATGCGATGTGCACATGTGTGGAAGCATATGCATGTGTATTTGCCCAGTTTTATTCTACAACATCTAAAGTTTTACAGTGTGCCACAGATCAATTGATTCTCAGTTATTAATGTCTTTTTAAGAAGGAGATCATGTTTCATGTTTTAATCAAATGTTTGTCAAGGTAAATGAAATTTAACAAATGCTTTAAAAACTTTATGTAATGTTTTAATGAAGTTTTTTTTGGTCTTTTTGAGACAGGGTTTCACTATGCTGTTCAGACTGGCCTTGTGCTCACTTCACTTTGTAGCCTAAGCTGGTCTTGAACTTAAAATGATCTTCCTGCCTCAGCCTCTCTGGAGTGCTGAGATTATAGGCATGAGCTACCATGCCTGGCTTTAATGAAGTTTTATAACATCTTTCTGAATTTAGTTTTCTTAGCTTTTAAAATTAGTCAATGGCTTAAATTATTATAAAACAAAAAGTACAAATAAAGCTAAAAAGGAATAAAAGTAAAACACTGAATGCTGTATTTTATTAAGAAACTGATTTTAGTTTGTTTACAAAAATAAACATTTGGTAACAGAGATAAAATGGAATCACTGTGAGGGGAAAATGAGAGAAGCAAGAGAGATCACTGAGAATTCATATTCAGCCCAAGATCCTGTACTGCTACAGAGAGAAAATTTAGCCCAGTGTTCCTTAGCAGTCACAGTCAAAAAGGAACTAGTTGTAGCCAGGTGTGGTGGCGCACACCTATAATCTCAGCACCCAGGAGGTTGAGGCAGAGGATTGCTGCATGTTCAAGACCAACCTGGACTACAGAGTGAGACCCTGTCTCAAAAACACTAAAATAAAAAAAAAAATAAGTAAATAAAATAAAAAGGGTGGTGGTGGTAGGGACAAGTTATAGTAGCATCCCCCAACATGTCTGACTTTAAAACTGAATCTAGTAAGCTTATCATGGTCAAACAAATGTAGAGATGAATGATGTGTTTTCTTATAGAAATAATTATGCTTGCATCAACCTTCTAAGAGTTCTTGGAGGTTTTATGATTAAATTCAATGTCAACAACACCTACATAGTGTCAGTGTTTTGTATGCACGTTTGACTCCCCTCCCCATTTTCACCTAATACCTGTAAGTATTTCCCACTTGGGGAATCAGTGAGATGTTGATCTTTGTCTAAAACTAGTCTTTTTGATTAAGAGAAGTCAAGCAAAGTGAGATTTGACAGGTTTCTTTTTTAAATTCCATAGAAGAGAGCATATGTGTATACAGTACTACTGCAATGGGTCCCATCCTCTAGACGTAACCACAATATATGCAATAATCAGTTTGAAGCCTGCTGTTTTCATGGTTTTTTTCCCTCGGATTTACCTGAAAGCATAATCTATGTCATTAAAAAGTTAAGTTTTAAATAGCTTATAAATTGTCATACAGAAATATAAAGGCAGATTTTTAGTTTTTATATTATAGATTCATTTCTTTGTTGCTAGTGAAAATTTTTCTTTGATTATTTGTATCTGATCATGTTCTAAAAGGAAATTGGAAGGTGAAAACTAGAGATGAGCAAAAAATACAGCAGTGTTTAATTGGCTATTGTGTGGCTAGTTGCCATGGTGCACCTGCCGGCGTTATAGACCAGGGCTGTGAAGCAAGCAGGGATGGCGAATGTACTCTTAATGCGAGGTCTGTGTGACTCCAAAGGAACAGTGGTGGCAGCATGACTGTGAGGGTATTGTTTCTGAGCAAAGGTACAGGGAGGAACATGGGTCTAAGTGGCAGAATCATAAGCAGAAGCACTGCAGAAAGCAGCTCTTGTAGCAAAGCAAAGTTCATAGTACGGAAGGAGAACACATAAGAACAGATCAATTTTTTTCCAGCTTTGCCTGCTCACGCAGAGCAATCATTTTAGTAAGGTCATCTTCGAATTTGAACGGGAGGTTTTCCAAGATATTTTTCCCAGTCTTTAATCTAGGATTAACTGTAGGTTTTAAAAGGTGTTTCCATGTGAGCTAGATGTTTTTTATGTATAAATAAAGGAAGAGATTGTTCTACATGACCTCTAACATTGTGGTTGGTTTTCAGAGCAGTGAATACATAATTAACTTTAATTTAAGTTGTTGAGGACAGGATCTCTTTTATTCTAAGTTTAATATAAATATAATGAAGGATTATTTTTCTTTTCAGGCGAGAGTACAGCACTGCGTCTGCTCTGTAGCCAGTGACCATTCAGTGGGACTTCTAAGTTTGCGAGAGAAAAAATGCATCATGTTGGCCTCTCGTCACCTTTTTCCTATTCAAATAATCAAATGGAGGCCGTCTGATGATTACCTGGTAGTGGGATGTTCAGATGGCTCTGTGTATGTTTGGCAAATGGATACTGGTAAGAATAAATGTGAAGAGAGAGTAGAAAATTAAATGATTATGTATGATTTCCTAAAAAATTAAGTCTTTTATATGAAAAAAAAGCTCTGAAATGTAAAAAGAAAATGATACTTTTATTTTAACCAGTTCTTTTTGTAAATAGTCTCATCATTTTAAACCAAAAGATACTTAAGTGCCATCTTATTTATTGTTGCAAATACTTGAGCAGTTCATCAGTCTTAAAAGGTGTTTAATTGAAGGTAATACACAGATGGGAACAAATATACTGATGGCAAATTATAAGTAATTTCTACATAATTCCTGAGATAAATTGTGAGCAAGATGAAGGAACTGTTTTTGCTACTCGTTCTGAAATAATGGAAAAAGATTAAACCCTCTTTTACTTGAAGAACAGAAAAGCAGTCCTGGGCAGGTGGTAAGTAGGAAATGAAATGAGGGTTTCAAGTTCTAAAGAAAACATGTAGAACTTCAAGTTTCAGAAATTTTATGTATGCGGGTTATTGTATAGAACAAATAATGCTTAGCTTAAAAGTACAGGCAATGATATATAATATTTATACACAGATTACCATGGTTTTCTCTGAGAAATATTTAAGTATGTCACTAAATGTTTTAGTTAATTAGACTTTTTGGGAATATATTTGATTCTGCTTGTACAATCTTTTTTTTAAAATTTTACTTATTTATTTTATGGAAAACAAGTAAAACAAAATTGCATAACCAAATAATAGGATAATAACAATAGTTAATACATTGAGTATTGTCAACTTCAAAGTAGTTACTCAGAGAACAAGATAAAGGTTCAGCAAATTCTCCAAATGAAAGCATAAACCTTTCTTTTCAATGAACTAAGTGAAACTAGTAGTATATATTTTCTGTTTTTTTCTTTTCCCTTCCTTTTTCCTTTTCTCCCATCCTCGTTCCTTTTTCGTTTTGAACAATTTCTTCTCATTTCACAATATTTATTGTTTTTTATACAATCTTAACTCTTCATCCATCAGTAATTAAAAACTTTCTTTAGATTCCTCCTTGTATTGTGTAATATTTTTGTTGATTCTTTTTCTTTTCTTCACCTTTGTTGGTTAAGTAGTGCTTTTTGCAGACTATGAATGTATTTTTGCTTGTACTGTCATGAAATAGAGAGTGCTCCTAAGCCTTTTTGGAAAAAATAGCCATAGTCTGTGACAATCTTATATCGTCTTCCATTTCACTGATGTACATAGGCAAGAGGAGGAATTCTGGAAGTCTGTCAGACTTCTTTGCGTTTAATTTTTCTTTTCCTTGTCTGGTTGTAAAAGAGATTCATACTTTTTGTCAAATTTTAAAAGCATGAAGGTACTAGGAGAAAGCTATAAACCCAAATGCCACTGCTAAGTGATAAACGTTGACATTTTGGCATATTTGTTTCTTTTCTCCCTCTGGATGTTTTTAAAAACAGAATTACTGTCATACCAAATATGTAATTTTGTGTTTTACTTTTGTGTCCTTGGATGTTATAGTCTATCTGCTAAATATCATGGTCTTATTTGCTTGTTTGATCTCACTCACAAACTAAAGATACTCAGTTTGTCTTTGGCTCTGGAATCAGACTGTCTGGTTTGAATTTAGCGTCTGCTAGCACTGTAACCTATCTGAAGTTACACGACTTTTGCCCTCAATTAACTGAGGATAATACTGTTTCCTACTTTATAGCTTTCCAGAAAAAATAAAGTAAGGTAGTATTTTCCTGATATATGAAACAGAATATGGGTATATATGTATATGTCTGTGACTTGTAAGTTTTTGTGTGTATATACATGCACGTATATAGATTTCCAATTATTATTAAACATGCTGCTCATTAACTTGTTACTTTGCTGAATTTTTCAGTATGTCTTTACCTATATTTAGAAATAATTTTTGTGGGAATTCATGTTAAAGTTCCTATAATAATGATGTTTGTAAAATGCTGTGTTAAAAAATACTGTAAATATTAAACTGATAAGGAGGAAAAAAAAAGTATGGTAAACTATCCCAGAACTTGCTTAATTAAATATGATAAAGGAAGAAAGTATCATTTTCTTGAAAATTTCAAATACTGAAATATATCATACTTTATATACTTTAAAAATATTCTTAAATAATATAGAATGAAATATGGCCTTTTTAAAAAATGAATTAGACCTTCTGAAAAACAAAATAGCCTTCCTATTAAATTTTCTAAAAGGAAATGACAAATATCCCCCAACTATAGGGGTACTATAGGTTGCTGCACTTACATCATTTTAGAATAATTAAACCCAACTTAGACTAAACAAAACATGTATTATTGAAAATTTGCAATTATCCTTTAACCTACAAAAGGATTCAGACAGGCAGTCAGGCAATATGGCATTCTTAAATCAAAAATAAAGGAGCTGAATTTGTTTTGGATTTCAACCATGATAAGAGGTATATGTTCTTTTTCTTTGCAGTTCAGGCTAGTGATATAAAGGTCCCTGGGGAGTCAGTAAGGTACATCCTGAAGGTATTGACATTATTTATTTATTAAATTTATTTATTTATTAAATAAATAAAAAATGAACCCAGATAAATCAGATTCAGCCAGGGTTTGATGTATGAAATATATTTAAACTCTGAGGAGATAACTGGTCCCTCTTCTTAATGTATTTTCACAAACGAAGCTATGCTATACTAAATCTGCTCATGCATTCTGGGGACTTTATCATTGTTGTTTGAGTTGTACTTTTTATTTATAACTTAAAAATGCTTAAAGTGTTTTTCCTTTATACATTTATGTGTCATTTTCTTCTAGTTTTTTTTTCCTTCATATGGGTAGTTTTTGTTTTTAGTGTTTATTTCCTAATGAAACAAAGTTGAAACTAGTAATATAAAACTTAGAGAGAAGTCCAGAATCTTTTATTGTGACGTCTTTATTAGATATGCTAGCAATTTAGCAGTGATCTGCAGGCTGTGGAAATATTCTTTCACACCACTAGCTAGTTAATTAATCAGACACTAGCAAAAAGATTTGGCCAGATTCACCTTTGACTCATGAACTTATCTAAGGTAAGCCAGTGACCCAGATGTTGGCTGCTTCCACCTGGAGCTCTTCATGTGCTTCAGGGATCAACTGTCTCATTCTTCACATTTGATATTCACAGAAGTGTGCTTGTCATTCCCATTGACTTTTGACAAGATCAGAATCCTCTCTATTTGGCAAATAGTAGCATGCTTTAAGACTAAGGGAGCAAAATATTATCTAGCCATATGAAGTTTAAAGAACATATCCATCTGCTCCTTTTTATCATGTTTGCTACATAACCCAGATGAAACTGTCTTTCCCACCCCACTAGTCCAGCTGAACATTGATCTACCTCCCAAGCCTTTTTTTTTTTTTTTTTTAAATTTATTTTGGGAGAGGATCTTGCTAAGTTGCCTAGACTGGCCTCTAATTTACTGTGCTCTTGCCTTAGCCTTCCAAGTAGGTGGAATTATAGGCATGTGTCATTATGCCTGACTATATTCCTATTTTGTAGGTATAATTATTTGTCTTACACAAATTTATATAGCATTAATGGTTGATAAATATTGTTAGAAATGAATGCCTAAGGTCTTATCAACTTAACTTTGTTCTTTTTTCTTTTCATCTGTTTTCTGGTCTTCCAGGTTTTGTAATGTTTCCATTTTTAAACTGAATTAATGAAACATACATTCATCCTTTTCAAATTAATTACCTAATCAAGCATAGCAGAGAATTATGAGTTGACATGTGTCTGATTAAAAGTGCATATAAAGCATGTATAGCCAAAAGTGTGTGAGGCACCAGATTTTTGTGCAAGTAAAGTGTATTTTTTTGAGTATGCATGTGTTTTTTTGAGACAGGGTCTCACTAGGTAGTTCAGACCAGCCTTGAACTCATTATGTAGCCCAGCCTGACCTCGAACTCACGGTGATTCTCCTGCCTTGGTGTCCCAAGTGCTGGGATCACAGGCATCAGGTACCATGCCAAGCTTATTTTTGTGTTACTTATATTTAAGACTAATTGTAAAATCATTGTTACCTTCTCATGCCTTAATTTTCATTTTCTTTTCTTTCTTTGTAGTGTACCATTCTAATTTGGGACCATATTTCCTCTTACTTAAGGACTGCTTTACTGATTACCCTTCTGATATACTCTTGTTGTGTTGTGTTGTGTTGTGTTTATTACTGTGATGAACCCAGGGGTTCTGGCATTCTAGACAAGTGCTATTCCATTGATCTATGTCTCTAGCCCTTTTTATTTTTTTATTTTAAGATAGTATCTACTAAGGTGCCTAGGCTGGCCTCAAACGTGAAGTCCTCCTGCCTCAACCTCTTAAGTAGCTTGGATTATAGGCATGCCCCACCATGCCTAGCTCTGCCTATACTTTTTTTCTCTCTCTCTTTTAAAATATTAGTATATACTTGCAATACATAGTACTTACGTTCATTTTGGGAAATTGATATATGCATGTAACATGTTTTGAGTATTTTTATTTCTTCACTCTCTTTTCCATTTTCTCCTTCATCCTGCCTCATCTTTTTCACATCTTCAAAAAGTCTGTTTTCTTGATGCCTACTCTATCTTTCATCCTATCCTCTGTTGGGAAGTTAATCTTAGGGAATAAAAAAATCCCAGTATTTCATGCAATTGTTTTAATGAATAAACATGAGCAATATTAGTTCATAAAGCCTTCAAGATAATATAAATTCATAAAGCCCTTTGGTTTAAAAAGTCTATTGTATTTTAAAGAAATTTTGATAATAAAAATAAAGTCTGTCTATTCATCTGTCCATCTCTACAGATGTATTTATGTAACTATCATGTCCATTATATTTTTTTGCTTTATATGGATGCAGATTTCCATCTAAAATCATTTCCTTTTGTGTAATACTTATTGTTTCTTGTTGGCCTACAGGCAATGAATATTTTCAGCTTTTGCATGTCTGAATTTTTTTTTTTAAGAGCAGAATATATTTATTGAGAGAAAGAAAACTTCTGTCTGAGGGACAGAAGAGGTCCCGAACAGGTTGCCAAAGACTCTATCATTTCTAGGGACTTTATAGAGTAAAACCATGAGGTTAGACGAGTCCAAGGTGGGGAGAAATGGGAACTTGCAAGGTGGGCATAAGGTGGGCCATAACTGTGGTCAACCAATAAGACATTGCTCAGGTAGAATTGATTAAATCAAGGACAAATGGGGAAGTGAGTCACTGAAAAAATTTCTTATTTCACTTTCATATAAGATATTTTCTGTGGGTATAGAATTCTAGGTCCATAGTTTTGTTTTTTTCTTTCGGTTCCCCATTCCTAATTTTTATTATTTCCAAAGGGAATTTGCTTTCATATTTATATTTCTTCTTATGTAGCATGTTTATTTTCTCTAGCTATTTTAAAATGTTTTTTATTATTGGTTTTGAGCAATGATTCTAAATTTTCTTCATATTGCTTGTGCTTGGGATTTTTTTGGGGGGAGGTCCTTATCCTTCATAGATATATGGGTGTATAGTTTCCATCAACTTTGGAAAACTTATGGCTGAATTTTTATTCAAATATATTTTTTCTCCTGTATTCTCTTTTCTTTCTTTGGATCCTTTAGTTATATATCTGTGGATCTGTCTACATATCTCTGGATCCATCTGAAGATGTTCCACAGCTTACTGATTATCTTTTCATATCAGTTTTTTTGTTTCAATTTATATAGTTCATATTGCTAGAAAGTTACTGATACTGTATTTTCTTCTACAATGTCCAATCTGCCATAATTCATATCTTGTGCATTTTCTAACTCAGATCTTACAGTTCTTATTCTAAGTTTGATTTTGGCCTTTTGGTATATTCTGTGTTTCTGTCTAAAGATTTTGGACATCACGGGTGCAGTTTTAATAACCTTTAATGTCCCTTCTCCGCTGTTTTGTCAGTTTTGTCAGTTCTTGCTTCATTTTCATTGATTTGATATTTGCCCTCTTTGTAGGTCATATTTTTCTCCTATTTTGCATGTCTAATAATTTTTATTAGATTCGAGATATTTCTAATTTTATTTTCTTTAATAATTTTGTATTCCTGCAAGTCTTTTTGAGCTTTATTACAGGGCAGAGTTTGATCCTTTGGACCTTGCCTTTAAAACTTGTTAGGCAGGATTGTAGCAGTGCTAATTCTGGGCTAATTATTATCCACTGCAAAGGCAAGACCGTCCTGAGTATCCAGTCAATGGCTTGTGAAGTATAAGGTTTTCAGTTTAGCTGGTAAGAGCAGCCACTATTCATAATACTGTCTGAACACTGGGCACTGTGTCCTCAAATCCTCTTGGGTGGTTTTTTCCTGAGCCATGCATAGATTCCTCGCAATCACGCACTGCTCAGTACTCTGCCAACTCCTGGCCCTGGTTTTTTGAGGCAGGGTCGCACTATGTAGCTCAGGCCAGCCTTGCGCTCGCGTTGTAGCCCAAGCGGGCCTCTAACTCACAACGGTCCACCTACCTCAGCCTCCCAAGTGCTGGGATTAAAGGCGTGCACCACCATGCCTGGCTTCCCCTTTTATTTAGCTGCTCTCTTTACTCTGTCAGGCTCGGACATCCTGCTCTGGGCCATTTCAGGCCTGGTCCTCAGTGTCACGGCCCACTCCCCCATTAATATAAATACCTGCCTTTGTTAATTCCCACCTAATGACTTGGGATTCAGTTCAAAAGGGAGGAAGAAGTTAACCTTGACACTAGGGAGCAAATTAGTTACTTGATACTTTGCTTGTAGTGTAGGCTCATTCATTTTTCGATGACTCTGTTTTGGATAATGATCCTGTGCAAGTGACTTATGCCTTTCCAACTACAGATAACATTTAATAAAAAATGAAGAGTTTGAAGAGTAAATTCTAAATTTATTCCTGTTAAACTTTAAAATGTCTGAAAGAATATATCATTTTCAAGATCTAATTTTAACTCACTCAAAATAATCTTATTTTTCTACAATATTTAAAAATATAGTGTAGTATATATTTGTTAAAAATCAATATTACAAATCTTCATGTACAGGAATATGGAATTCTGTAGTACTTTAGCCGTGTGAATACACTGTGTTAATGATTTTTTCCCTTGTCCCCCTTGATATTGTGGATACTGTTACTTTTTGAAAGTTTAGCAGTATGTTGTGACTTTTATTCCACATTATATATATAGTTTTCTTATTTTTTGGTAACTTCATAGAATTCCTTTAAAGTGCATATATGATATTTTTGAATCTACACATGCACATATATATTTGTATGTGATGTGATCATTTATTGTAAATCTTAGAATGGAAATTTGTGTCAAAAGAAATGTAATAGTTTGTCAAAGATGAAAATTTCCCATTTTGTGTTAAAAGTATATTACTAGTTTCCTCCAAATGCTAAATGTCTGTCATGATAAGAGATAAATGGTGGTCCATTGTTGCTTCAATATGAATTTCTTTGATTAGTGAGATCAATATCTTTTCATTTGATTATTCCTCATTTTTATTTCTATTCTTAGTTCATATACTTTGATTATTATTCTTTTGACTTTTTTAGATTTCTCTGTTCATGGCTGTTTACTGTATCTCTGTACAATCAGCAAATAGTTATTGAGTCTCACCTCTGTACCACACACTGTCCAGTGTGCGAGGTATATACAACAGTGAGCAAAGCAGCCAGGACTCTAGCTGTCCTTGTGTAGCTTACAATTCTAGGTGGAGAGAGGCAGCTCAGGCACTTTAAATAAATACTGTATTAGCTGGCAGTTAGTGTTAGGGAGAAGGTAGAGCAGAAAGGGAATAAACTGAATAAACAAACAAGCAAAAACAGGGATTGACTCATTGGAAATGTAGTAGAGTAAAAGCCTGAAAGGAGGTGACGGAGTCCACATTACCCAGGAGGAAGAAATTTGTGCCCTTAGAGAAAAAAATGCACAAATTAGATAAATGGAAAGGGAAGCTGCCTTAAAGTAGTGATAAGCACTAGTTATTTTCACAAACATACGGTAAACATTTTGGTGGTTAGAGAAAGAAGAAATTTGTGGGTGGGGCTGGGGTTGTTGCTCAGTGGTTACCTTGTATACACATGGCCCTGGGTTCAATACCCAGGGCAAAACCAAAAATAAAACAGAACACAAGGAAAAAAAAAAAAAAAAAAAAAAAGAAATTTGCAGAGTGACTAGAGAAGTCATAACATTTTCCTGTTTTGTGGTTTCCTAGATAAAGAGAAGCTTCAAGAATTACTCAGGCAGAAATATGAAGGTATTTTAGTAAGGTTTTTTTGTTTAAGATTGATGCATCGCTTCAATGATGAGCAGGTCATCAGATTTGATGTTTGTAATAGCGTAATGGTGTGAGAGCAGTCAAGGAAACCCTCCTGGGAAATACGAAGAGAGTGGAACAGCCTGAAGGAAGTTGTTGAAATCTTAGCTCTGCACTTGACTTTATTGAGAAGTTGTATTAGGGGTCTTAAGGGAGAGGAATGATTGAGGTAATCTACATGGAAGATTATTAGAGAAAAGATATATCGTACAAGAGTATGTTTTGGGGAGGCACTGATAAAACATAAACAATTTTATGCTAGTTTACTTAAAGAATTTTAAAATTCGATCACATCATATAATATCTGTGAATATATTTGCCTCCCAGGTGCATTGGATCGCTGTGTGATGGGAATAACAGCAGTGGAGATCCTGAACGCTTGCGACGAAGCAGTTCCTGCTGCTGTTGATTCACTGAGTCACCCAGCAGTCAATCTCAAACAAGCCATGACGAGACGCAGCCTTGCTGCCCTTAAAAATATGGCCCATCATAAGCTCCAAACCCTTGCAACCAACCTCCTGGCTTCTGAGGCCTCCGACAAGGTAAGTTTTGTATGTAGGTTCCTGAAGTATTGTAGGCCCTATGTACCTTCATTTAGTAACATAACTTTGGTACACTTTAGAGAAAAAGTTTTTGGGGTTGACACTAATGAAAAATAAGTGTTTGATTTTTTAAATTTAGGTTTATCCAGTCTATTTTTGCAGTATCTTAGTAAGTATTTGGTATTTTGAAAAAGTAAATTATTTTTATTCAAATATTTTAAAATTATTTCTACTGAATTAAGTGACTTCTCTTTCAGAAATTAGAGCAAATGTTGTTTGTATTACCTCTGTTTTACTTTCTGTTGAAAGATCAAACACTAGCGAGTGTCCACCAAAGGGGAAAAAATAGTTGCAATTCAGTTATCTATGACCATGATGTATCATTTGTTCTAAAATTAAGTTACAGTTTCAGTGAGGCTATGTATTTGAAGGATTTAAGAAAATATTTGATAATAAGTATGTAGAGTTATAGAAGTAATTAGAATTTTTTTATGTGTGTGTGAGACCTAAGCGCAGTTACACTTTTTGGACACAGTAAAGGCATAGGTTACTACTCATTTACTTAGCAGAAGATTGTCCTATGGAAGAAAACCAATTCATTAGTTGTTACTTATCTTTAGTTTTGTATAGACTAGCCACTGTTTGGTTTGTGCTATTTGTATTCTGTGGTATTATTAGACCTAGTTTGTGTCTGGTGATGGATAATAAAAGCTAGAGACAGTCCTACTATGTCATTTGAATCATGATTTAAAATTCTAATTCAATCTATGTGTCCATTAGAGTTATTTATGGATAGTACAAATACATTTATTTTAATTTTCTTGATTTTCAGTTATTAATGTTTAAGCATGTGAATAAATGGTGAAATATTTGAAAGGCTCATCTACAAACTTGACAATTAGCATGAATTAGTTCTGATGACTTATGAGATACTGATATTGTAGGCTGTTCCACTGTCCCACATCCTCCAGTGTTGGCAATAATATCACTCTTTGATCATATTTTTTCCCCAAGATATGAATGTTTTGTTGGTTCTGTTGTTTATTTTGTAAATTGGAACTGTGAAATCCTGGTGTTTTTCCTCCATGTTTTCAGTCCTATGTTCTAAAGTTTGAGGAGAAATCACAGTTTAAATGTATTCTCCATGCCTTCAATTTCTTTTGGGGAACCGCATAGCTATGTTCATAGCACTTAGTGAATTCAGTGTTCATAGCACACTGTCTGACATGCTATGTGATTTTAATTTTGAGCAAATGTGTAAATAGTATATTCAAGAGCATGCATTTTATATAATTTCCAGATATTTTGCCTTTGTGGTAACCTCCAGAAATACAGATTTAGCAAAAAGAAAAATAAGTAGTACAGTAACATTTATGAATGGGTTTTGTAAGTGGTCATGGTCCATTATGTGATTTTTACAGTCTTGTTTGTCCCTGTTTTAATAGCACATTTTATAGTGCAATTAGTGATAAAAGCACCAGATACCAGAGACACTACACTTATGTATTGTAAAATATATTGCTCGTGAACCTCTTCAGTCTTGTAGCAGTGGTAATTGTTGCCTGCCCTACAAGGAAAACAATTATAGAAAGCAAGGAAAGACTTAGGAAGCTGAGGCTGCAGGAGGATAATCACTTTATGAAAAATGTATGTTGGCTGGACCATTAGGGATTTCTCTAACTATTTTTTCATGTTGAGTTTGAGGCACCCTCTGAAGGGAATATTTAAAGAGCTATCCTCTGGATGGCTTTCTAACCTCAGGAGAAATAAATCCACCCGAAGTTAAAAAATAAAGCAAAACAAAACAAAACCATCAGTAAGCCTTTCTAGTGGCATTGAAGACCTTTTAGAATCTTCAATATTATTTTTACATGGTCTTTCAGTGGAAATAAAGTCTCAGAATACCCCACCCAAAGTATCCTGCTTTTGTCTTATTGTAATATTAGCACTCAGGTCTATTTGAAGTAACAAATATTTTGTTTTCTTGATTATATTAATTAGGGCAAGTATGCAAAACCTTTTGACCAAAGATGGAGAATTTATTATGCTATGTTTTTTTCTCTTACTCAGAAGAATAAGAGGTTATTAAGAAGTGAAACAATTCATTATCCTTGCATGACATTTTTGCAAAGTAGTGCTTGAACCTTTATTTCTCTTATTTTTCCTGATACTATAACATATTCTTGTCTAATTTTTCCTACTGAAATCTAGTCTTTTGGATAGCAAGGATTATGATTTATTTATCTCTGTGCTTCTCACATGATATCTAGTAGCAACTGTGCAATAAATATTTGTTGGATTGGGTGAAGTGCAACAAAATGCTGATAGCGTTTCCTTCAGCTTCTTGCCCACGTCTTCTCTTTTCCCTCATAATTGATTGTCTTGAGACCCCTGCTTTACAATTTCTTTCCCTGTTCTTAAACCTTTGTGTATTTTTTTCTGTTCATAAACCTTTAGATGGGGAACATTCATTAATAACCTTTGCCCTATGTTCAGTTTTGCATTCTCCCCTTTGGTTTTGGTGAGCAATCTTGTCCACACATAACTCATTCTGTTTCCTTGCCATCTCTGTGTTGTCGGTGTTGGAACATGTCCTGTAGTTATTTCAGCTTTATCCTCTCCAGTTCCTTTTGGCTTGAGACCATGGTAGCTTAATTGTACCACGAGTGATGTGTTGGAACGGATAATTTTTTAAAAGTATTCTATTCTGTATATTAGGACATTAAGCAGCTTTTTCTTACTACTGCTTTGTGCCAGTAACACCACCTTCCTTCTCCCTAGTCATGACAATCAAATGTCTTTGGATATCACAAAATTTCCCCTGGGAAGCAAAATTGCCTCTCATTTTAAAATCAGTGCTCTGGAAGGGAACAAAAAAGGTTGAAATAGTAGGAATCCTTTGTACTACATCCTGTCCCTCTCTCCCTTTATTTCATTAATCTCTTTCCTCTTCAGTATATCTTCAACCCTTAATGCTCAGTGTGGCAGAATTAGTTTTACATTCTACTTGTGCTTATATACTCCAGTCGTATCTTTCCTAAGACACTTTTCTTGCATGGGGAATTAAACAAAAATTTGAAAATTTAGGAAGCAGTTAAATGGAGTTTCCTCAGGGCAAAAATTGAGTGTTTCTTTAAAAAAATTTTAGTGCTTAATGTAGTATAGCAACATTACGTTGTAGTATAACTACATGTACAATTACATGCAATGTGATGTAACGGGAGCATGGTAAGTACCTGAGAAATTTAGTATGAAGTTAGTTTAGTGGTATACATTAGAATCAAATTGTGGAAGAACTTGATAGCAACACTGAGGATTTAGCTGAGTGGTAATGATACAGTGTTGGATGGTTTTGAAAGGAGATACTTATTTGAGAAATATTTTGTCAATGTCTAACGTCTGTGGGGCACTTATAAATGTTGATATGGGAAATTAACTGTGAGGCTACTGGAAAGATAGTTATAGGTAATGGGGAGTGGAAATAGGATTAGGGAATGGAAATGTAGAAGAGAGGGGCCTGGCTTGTAAGCTGTTGTGTAAGTTGAATAAATAAGTCTTTAAAACTGAGCAACAGGCCAGGCATGGCGGCACATGCCTGTAACCTCACTACTTGAGAGGCTGAGGGCAGGAGGATCATTGTGAGTTCGAGACCAGCCTGGGCTGCAAAGTGAGCTCAAGGTCATCCTGAACTACATAGACAGACCCTGTCTCAAAAAAGACAAAAAAAAAAAAAAAAAAAAAAAAAAAAAAAAAAAAAAAAAAAAAAAAAAAAAAAAAAATAGAGCTACAGAAGATTCTGACGTTCAAGATTAAAGGAGAATGGCAGAGCTGATAACAGAAATGTGCAAATAATGGAAAAGGCTTTCAGAATGACTATAATGGAGACATTTGCCTCTCTTGGGCAGGATTAGGAGATAGGGTGTTGAAGAGGGGGCAAAATACCTTTGAGAAAGGAGTGACATGATGCTGAAATAGAGCGGGATTGGTCTTTTGTTTTTTTCCTTTAGTAAATGTTGCAGTTGAAAGTCTGAATTAGACTACCCCACATTTGGGGTAGCTGCTATCCTCATTTTCCAGATGCACTGTCTTCCTTAATCTCACTGCAAATAGGTGAGTTAGTTATTATTCTCTCTAATTTCTAGGTGATGAACCTGAAAACATTTGGATAGAACAAGAATTGGTAAATTCTTTCTATCAGGGCTGGATAGTAAATGTTTCAAGCTTTGTGAACTGTCACAGTGACTTAACTGCAGTATAGTGTAAAAGCCGCTAAAGACAATATATGAACAAACAAATATGGTTGGCTTCAGTAAAACTATTTACAAAAGCAGGTGGCAGGCTAGATTTGGCTTGGTGGCCATAATTTGTTGACCCCTGCATTAGAAGATAGCATGATTAACTTCACAGCTGTGGATATAGTTCTCATGTGAAATGGGATTTGCTTCATTTTTAGAAAGCAGTTAAATGGTGTTGTTAAGAGTCTGTGTTCTGGGGACAGGCATGTCTGTGTTCAAATTACATTTGTGTAACTTGCTGGCTCTGGGTGACCTTGGGCAAGTAACCTTCATGGACTCTTGTCACTTTTAAAGCAAAATCTAAACTTCTTACAGTGGCCTGTGACATTCTGTGTGTGGATATGTGCCTTGTTCCTTTTGTTTCATTCCTTTTTCTTGGTTATTTCTAGTTCTAGCCAATGGGCTATTTTTTAAAATGGGTTTTTACTGAGTGGATTAATGAATGAAATAATGAATAAGTTGATATTGTGCCTTTTAACTATTGTTAATACATAACAAAAGCTTGGAATAGCATTTCAGGATAGGTATTGAAGGTTATCTGTAAGTTATCTCTTAAATCAGATCTTCAGATGATCACATCATTGAGGGAGGGAGAAGGAAAGAGAAGACATTTGAAGACTTTCTTCCATGGTAGGAAGATGAAGATGAAACAGTAGGAGACAGAAAAATTATAAAAACAGATTCTAGATCACACATATAATTGAAAACAACTTTACAAAAGAAAGTAGAGGCTAGCAGTTGATAAGAGAACTAAAATAACATTAAGAATTGGGGAATAAAAGTGTTTAGATGCGGTATTTAGGAAACTCATTGGTGGTCATTAAGAAAACTGTTTTGGGTAGAGTTAGTTGGGTCAGCAATCAGAGTGTAATGAGCAGGGAATGAGTATCAAATGAGACAGAGGTAGAGATTACAGAAGTAATAGACTTTTTTTGAATAAAGCAAAGGTAGCAGCTTCAGTGGATGCATAGTTAACAGTAGGGTTTATATTTTGTTTAGATCACTGAACATTTGTGTTTGTGGAGAGGCTAATTGGTAGAACAGTGTAGGAGGACTTGGTGTTGAGAATAGAGTTGGAGAGTTCACCCTTGCTGGAAATTGTTTCCTTATAGTTGCTAATGATGAAAGAGAGGGAAGCAAATTTATCAAATATTTCCAGTAGAAAAGGATAGAAGTAGGCTGTGGTACCTGTTAAAAGGAAGGAAGTGGTTATAATCTCTTTAAGGGAGAGGCATCTTCTTCTTTTCAATGCCCACAGAAACTGGCAAAGTAATATACTGGATTGGAAGCTACAAGATTTGTAAAATAAAAATAAATCATTAACCATCAATTGTACCTGCTGGTATTTGAGGAGGTGTGTAAATGAATATATTAAGAAGATGGTCTGAGTATAATGAGTAGTATTTTTGACAAGTTTTTCTCATAAAGCATTTGCCACAGATGCTGGGTTCTGGGAGCAAATCTTGACCCAAAGGAATTTAATCAGCAGAACTAGAAAATTCTTGCTACCATGAAATTCATTTCTTAGTCTTAGTGTGTGTAATTTTCTATTCAGCACCTTTACATCTTGGGCATTGTTATACCAATCAGAATCACCCTGTTTTTATGGAAAAATGACAAGGTTGAAGAAATTGAAAAATAACTAGAGTGATTTCTGTTTTACCTTACATCTCTCTTCCTGTTGTCTAATTAGTCAAAAGCCTGAAAAAAAAATGAATAGGCTGTATTTGCAAAGGTCAGTAGCTTTGTATTCTGTGTAACTATGTGAGAGAATGGAATTTAGAAGTCAAATGTAACCTACTAAGAACATACTCTGTATTTTTTGCTTGTACAGTTCACTCTGTAAGAAAAAATTTGTACTGATTGAATTGACTTTATGATTCATTTTGAAAAGGGCACCGTAAGGTACAGACAGGGGCAAGCCAAATGACATTGTGTATAGGATACCAGGTCTTGTCTTGTGAACTATTTTAAATCTTAGAAGAATTTTTATGATATGAATGACCTTTGAAGAATCAATTAAACTCTCTTAGCATTCTACCCAGAAATTTTAATGAATATCTAATGGAAATATGAATATGTTTATTATATATTTATTTTATAGTTAGAAGTATATGTGTATATATATAAATAAATTCAGTTTTGGTTATTCAAGATGGTTAGTAGAGCAAAATTTTATATTACACTAATCATTGTCTACTCTTTAATAAATAAAGTTAAGGAACCCTATTATTGCTGTCTGGTATTAAGGAAACAAAAGAGTAAATATCTGTGACTGTAGGAAGAGATATGTATTTTTTATGTCAAATAAAGAAAACATTGTCAGTTTCCATTCTGTGGGAAATAGAGACATTAGAAGTAATATTCTGATAATAATCACAATCTTCAAATGTGCAGCATATTTATTAGGTTTGGATAAAGATGTTTAAAATTTTCTCTGTAGCCCTGCAAGACTTTCAAAAGCTCTGTTGTTTTCTCTGTTTCTCATATGGTTTTACTGCTTGCTTGATCTCCATTTTGATTTATCCAGGGTACTTTAAAATTAGTATTTGGTTGTTAGCAATTTAAATATGAAGTACTTTGGTATAGTTGTTTTTGTTTTTACCCTTAGAGTTTCCAGAACTTCTTGCATCTGTGGGTTTGTGTCTTTCACTAGATTGAGCTCTTAACTAATTTCATTAAAATCTGACTCAATGATCTCCTTTAGAAGTTTCCATTTCTCGTTATTTTGTACTACCTATGGTCTACAAATCATGGTTTACAGGTAAATAGACTCGAGCTAAGAATATTTTTTATGTAGGGTTTCAAAAAACAATGTGTGACAGAAACCTTGTGTAGCTTTCAAAACCTAAAATGTTTACCACTTGTCCCTTACAGAGAAAGTTTACTGACACTTTCTCTCTCCTAGTAAATGCCTCCAGTATTTGTCTCATATAAATCTTAATAATTATATGTATTATCTGAACCCTCCCTATGAAAACAAATCCAAAATGAAATTATTCATTTTAATCACTTCTAAAAGCAGTCTTCTCTTTGCCTCTGTGATCTTTCTAATTCATAACCTTTTTCTCAGATAAGACCTTATTACTCTTCTCAGTTGAATCTCCCTGACCCAACAATTGTAGCACCTGCTCTAAATTCTTTATTAAGATACAAGTCCACTTTCATATGATTTATACATTTAGGTTGTGAGTGCATATGCTCTTTTACATGTCAATGAGCATGAATTAAGTGTGTATATTTGGGATGAATACTCTGAAAATTTCTAACTCAGTTTAACCCACCATTAACTTTTTTCTAGTTCAAAGGAGATGAGTTTTAGATTACTACAAATAGAGTCCAAACTATTCTATTAAGCAGTAAAACTAAACTCTTAAAGCTAAATATTTAACTTATACTTAGTAATTTTTTTTGTTGATTCCAGGGTTTTTGGTTCTGTTTCTTTTTTAATCCTTTAATTAGACACAATTGTATTTCTTGTGATGATTGCATAGCACCACCAAATAATGATTTATGGAAGAGGAATAGCCTTCCTGAAACTTAATATCTAGGTTCCAGTGCCATCTTGTCCCTATGCTTTCTACATACTAGGTGTTCAACGGACTTATGACTGGAATTCATAGTTCATATTAAATATAATTCACTATATTCTGAGCTGAGGAAAAGTGGTCTTGTTCTGTTATGGTTTTAAATTCAGATCATTTTCCTTGAAAATGCATCATTAACAGAAACACACTATAGGTAAGTCTTTTTTTTTTTTTTTTTTTTTGGTGGCACCAGGTATTGAACTCACAACCTTGCACCTGCCAGGCAGACGCTTAAGCCGCTGAACCAAACTCCTGGCCAGAAACACACTATAGTTACAAGAAATTTTGATTGTTAAGGAGTGTATGTGAGGTACAGCAAAGAAGAAATTTCTTTTATCATCTCACATACTAAGTCAAATACTAGACTGCTTACAAAATAGCACTAGGTTAGATTAAATTCTGACCTTTTTGGTAGCCATATCTTTCTAACCCTAGTGTATGGTACTTTATATTTAACTCTTATTTGGGAATGTGAAGATATTGTAAAGTAATTTGATAGAAATACAAATATTTGTGACTTAATATTTTAGTACTTTGAGGAAGTAATTTCTTCTTTTAATGTGTTGAAAATCTCTTTATTAGATCATATAAAACATTTTGAAACTTCTTGAATTTTATAGTCTCTGTTAGAAAGCAATTGGATCAGTCTAGTTCAGTAAACATTTATTGACTACTGGGCACTGTGTTGGGCCCTGGAGAGCCAAATGAGTAGGACATGATATTTGCTCTCAGCAAATATGAACAGATAAATACAATGCACTACAGTGAGTAGAATGGATGAGAAAAGCAGAAAGTACTGCAGAAACTAGTGTGAACCTGAGATGATCAAAACTGGCCTCCTGGAAGAGGGATATTAAAGCATAAGTGGACTATTGTGAGATGATGGATGGAGATGAGTTACACTGTGTTCTCGAAGAAGTGGATGGCATAGGCAAAGAAGGAAGTGAAAACACCATGTACAACGAGTGTTGTTGGAGAGTCAGCTCAAAGACAGGCAGTGGGGAGAAAGGGGACGAGTCCATGTGGTACTTTGGGAAGGTGCTGAAACTGTCTTTTACCTTAGTGGTTTTCAAATTAAAAAAAAAAAAAGCTCCAGAGTCTTTCTTTCAAAAGGAATTTTATATAAATATCAGTGTATAAAATTGTTAAAAAATATAGAGAGGAGAATTTCAATTCAAGAACTGTTTATAAGTTGTATTCCATGGGATTTACTGATTGAATAGGTAAGACAGGTAGTAAGGAAGATTGATGTATGGGTTTTCTGATTGGGTGATGGGATAGAAAGTGTCTCTTTCTAGTGACAGTGAACGACAAGAGAGAGCTTTATGGGGAAGGATGAGTTCCTTAGTTTATGATGAATCTGAGATTTCTATGCAATACCTGCCTGTAGATGTTTGTCAGGGAGTTTAAAGATGTTAAAACTGGGGGTGGGGACATGGTGATGGGACACACAGATTTAGGAATCTCCATCATACAATCATAGAAGGGGATGAGGTCATTCAGAGATAGAAAGATACCAACTTTTTTAAAAACAATTTAAAGATTTTTAATAATATTTTAAAACATAATTTGTCCTTTATTTTAAATATCTAGCATATTGATATTTGAAAACGAAATTTCCAGCAACTGCAGCATAGTGTTGGGTAGAATAGGCCATTGCAAAGGACCCTGTCCTCTTAGCATCAACAGCTCTTTGACACCCAGTTACTTGGCCTAGTTTATAAAGATGCAAATCTACACAACAGTGGTTTTTGGAATCTGTATCTCTTATAATAAAATGAAGCAATTACAACATCACATAGTTACAAATTAAGATGATTTTAAAGTACACAAAATACAACAATTTATGCCATTTGGTTATATAAATAATATTCCTAAGAGACTTTAAATATTGAATACTCAACCTATGTCAAACACTTTAACGCACACAACTATATTTAAAAAGTATGTGACTTTTAATTTCTGATACTCATTCCTGAAAGAAGGCAAAACACGAAAATAACATGTCTCTGAAATGCAAATTCCATTAAATGCTAATTTCTAAAACACAAGGACAATCTAGAAACACATTTTAAAATTCAGTAAGTTGTCTTTTAAATCAGTATGCTCAGGATATAATTTAAAAAACAATGTGAAGTGATTTTCCAACATTCATTCACCATTTAACTTTTGTTCCCTCATAAAAATAGGCCCATGGGTCTATTTTCAGTTCTATAATTTTCATACTTACCAGCTCAAAATATCTAAGAAGATAGTAATATCTTTTCTCTCTGTATTTCCATATATGCAAAAGATTTTACCTCATTCTCATAATAAACCACCACTAACAATAATATTTTCTTTTGCTTGAGTTTAAGTAAATCTGAACACCAAGCATGGTGGTACACTCCTGTAATGCCAGCACTCGGGAGGCTGAGGCAGGAGGATCACCATGAGTTCAAGGCTAGCCGGAGCTACATAGTGATCTTAAGAGCAGTCTGACTTACAGAGTGAGACCCTGTCTCAAACAAAACAAAACAAAACAAAAACCAAAAACAAAAAAAATGAAAGTACATCTGAACTGCTCAAAAAATTTTCATGACATTATGAACCTGCCAGCCAAAATTGAGAATAAAGACACTTCCTTCAAACAATTTACCAAATGAATACAGTAAGTAGGCAAAGAAAGAGACCATCATCCTAAGGATGAGGTACTTTTTTGACTTTCTGACCCAGCCTTGGCACAAGATACAGAGCCAGGTCATCCCAGGAGACCCTTGTAGATGCCCAAAGGTCTTACACTGAGCTAGAAAGTGGAACCACATAAACCTCCTCAATATTTTGGTCATCTCCTAGATAGAAGAACTTCTGGATAACAACATCTGAAGCATCACCAGCAGAATCTCCACAAAACAGGTTGATGGGAGACTCAGATGCTTTGGGGTTGATTAGAAGGGTATCCAATTCTTTGCCCACTTCAGAGTTTTCATTCTCATGTGCCCATCCAGTGCTGAACCCAGCCCTTCTTCACATTGTTTCAGGACTTCAAGCACATTTAGAGAGCCATTGCTGAGCGGTTTTAGATTTGGGACATTGTCAGATGGAAGCTCCTTGTTCATTGACTATATTATGCACCATCACTGTCTTCTCTGTCAGAAGACTGTTTTTATCGTAGACATCTATGTAGTTCTTATGACTGGGATGCGAGGTTTTCACTGCTTCCGCTTCATCTAGAGTCACTTATATGGCTCTGGATGGGTAACTCATGGGCTTAGTGATGCTGTGATCCACATCTTGGAGCAGGAAAGGGAAAACATGGTATCACTATGGGCTTCCCTCTGGAATACTTCTTTTCAAGCATTTCTGACACAAATCTTTGTTTCCCTGACAGATTCCTCAGTGGTTTCCTTGTATTCTGAAACACTGTTAGGGATCCATACATACTTTGCCAACAAATGCCCATTCCCCAAATTTATCTGTAATTTCTGCAAGGAACAGGGATGCATCTGTGTGAATTGTTTCAAAGTAGCCAGCTGTGGTTGTTCCTTTTTTTTTTTTTTTTTTTTTTTTTTTGAGACAGGATCTCATTATATAGTCCAGGCTGGTCTTGAACTCAACTGTGTAACCCAGGCTGACTTCACACTCACAGCAATCCTCCTGTGTCAGCCTCCCGAGTGCTGGGATTACAGGTGTGGGGCACAGCACCAGGCAGGTTGTTCCATTCTTTAATGTTTTCCTAACAACTCTGGTGTAGACTTCCTCAGCAAGCTGCACGTTCTGGAATTTTTGTTCTATGGTAGTCATCAGCTACTCCAAATGGCAGATCTATACCACTTCCAGGAAAGGCATTCCGAGGGGCATGGGTGTGTGTATCTACCAGACCAGGTATGAAGAACTTATGTGGCTCAGCTCTCTCACTTCATATAATTTGAAGTCCCATCTTTTGACAAGTTTTTCTCAATAAGGTGCTTCTTCTGAAAACACTATTTTGTTGCTGTTGCTCATGCCAAGGAGGTGATTTCAAAGCACCTCCATGGGGGAGGTCCAGGTGGAGTGGACGGAAGTCCCAACAGAGATGTGAGCCAGAGGTGGCATTCACGTGGCACACATGTCAGCGCGGGCGCCGGCTCCGGAGGGCACACGGTGAGGCCTCTGGGCCCTGCACTGAGAGCAGCTGCGGAGGACACTGGCTTGGCCTCATCTGCTGAGAGATACCAACTTTTTAAGGGAGGTGGAAGAGGAAACCTTTTGGAGAAGTGTGGCATGAGGCATTTGAGAAGAACCACAGGAATGTGCTGATCTGCAAACGGAGTTGTTACCTGCAAAGGTGGAGTGGTTACTTGTGTCAATCGCAGTAGCTGTTAATCCTTAGAAGGATGAAAATCTATTTGCGGTGAAGTCATCAGCATTGTTTTTCAGAACTGTTTCTTCAGAATGTTGGGGATAGAGTTTAACTGTGGGAGACTAAGGAAGAATGCGAATAGACATAGTAAATGTAGAATACTTTGGAAATAGTTGTATGAGAAGGGAAGGAAGGAGAAAGAGCGGCTAAAGGGGATGCAGTTTTGAAATTAGTTGAGAATGTAGGCCAAGGGATGAAGAGCTAGCAGAGAGAGGAAAGCTTAAGAACAGCATGGCGAAGGATCTAATTTTTTTTTTTTTTTTTTTTGAGATGGGATCTTGCTGTGCAGTTCAGGATGGTCTTGAGATCACTTTGTAGCCCAGGCTGGTCTCAAACTTGCAACGATCTTCCTGCCTCAGCCTCCCGAGTGCTGAGATTATAGGCATGTGCCACCACGCTTGGTTTGGATTGAAAAATTGATGAAGCCAGGTTCACCAGGGAATGAGAGAATGAAAAGTCAAAAGCAGAAGCAAGGCAGTTGGCTTTGTCGTGGAGGAGTAAAACCTTATTTTCTGAAACCGAAGGGAAAGAAGACAGGTTTGATATCTGGATGGGTATGTTTTGGGGGCAGTGGATAGGAACTGAAGAGGAAATATTCCTAAAACCTTCACATTCCTCCTCCAAGCTGGAGGAAAGGAGCCCCAGAGTAGGGAACTGGAGAATGGCAGAGGTAGGGGACTGAGTGTGAGAGTTAAGGAGAAGCAAAAGGATTGACTGTGGATTTGAGTAGTTGTAACAGACTGTAGTTAGGTAGAGAGAAAGTTATATGTGAAAAATATAGAAGGTGCATTTTATTATTGTTCTGTAATTGCACTTTAGGCATTCTGAAGTAAAAGGGAGCAAAGGGCAGTTGTGAAAGGTTGATTGGTGTGAAAACCATGGGGTCAAAGCTGAGGAAGGAAGGGGACGAGAGGACTGATGGTCCTTGAGGCTATGGTGAATCCAGCGATGGAATGCCCCTGTGATACTGGCTTCTGAACTGTGTTGCACATTGAAATCACCCAGGGATCTTTATAAGATGAGTGTAGCCTGGCTTCTATTCGTGGACTTCCTGGCTTAGTTGGTATAGGATGCAACTTGTACATTTAGAAATTTTAAAAGGTTCCCTTGTGACTGCAATGTGCAGCAGTTTGTGAAGCTGTGCTCTACGGGGCTGAAGGGCTGGTGTGGTGGGAGATCTGATCTGGCACTGTAGAAGGCTATGCTCAGGGCAGAGACGCTAACATTTCCAGGTCACCCAGGTGAGCACTGCCCAGCATGCGTGGCCGCGGGGATGACTGGCTGAAGTAGAGTGGAGAGAAGTTGACTGCAGTTGAGACAGTCAAGGAGCTGTGAGGGGAGCAAACAACTCAGCAGCCTGCTCTCCTCGTCTTTTCTGCTTTCTACTAAGTCAAGAGTCTTGTGATTACGAGTACAGTATGCGATCAGGGTAATTTGGGGACAGGGATTTAATATATAGTTTAACTCTATTCCAGGGTTTTGGAAATGATATTGCAGATACAAATACCCCTCCCCCAAAAAAACCTAAATGATGAAACTAGTAGGAACTTATAATTTAAAGGCAAGAATAACAGCAGTTGAAAACCAGCATCTTTGGTGCACTGATACCAAAACACCCCACCTTAGGGGATATCTATATGTTCATATGTACTACCACCTTTGCGCCATCATTCTATGTTTTATATAGTATGACATCTAATTGGAGCACTTAAAATCTCTAGAAACTGTTGTTTCATGCAAATTCATAATTATAAATAGTAAAATACAAAAATGGTACCTCTAGCAAAATCAGCAGATGTAATGCTAGTATTTCCCTTTGTTACTGGATAATTCTGTGGTTAATTAACATTGTGTCATCGGTTTTCCTACTTTGTATCTTTTACATTCTGGGGGGAGGCCCCTGACCACCACAAGCTGTAGAGGGTATGTTGAAAATCACTGACCTGTAGGGATGGCGAAGTTTTTAGAATTATAGATGGCCAGTAAGACTTTAAGCCAGTGACAGTGATGATGAGGTCTTAAATTTTTTTTTTTCTTGTGTGGAACTCACAGTCTTTATGTGACATGGTACTTCAGATCCTAAAATTAACCTTGGGTGTGAGTATATTAGTCACCACTGTTTATTGTAGTATCTAAGAAGAGGAAGCAGGATTGGTATGTAGTGGTTGTGGTTGGAATTCTGCACAGTGCACTCAATAAACTAGAACAGGCATCGTATACCCAAAGAACTTTCCATTAATTTCCCCACTCACTTTTCTCTTATTTTGTTTAAAGCTACCCATTTTGCTTAGTTGCATTCCCATCCTAGTTATGATCACACTTAGCAGCAATCACGCTTGGTGAAAATGATACTATCTCTGGCAGGTGGGCAGATGGAAATGAAGAGACAAGAAGAAGAAAGGGAAAAGCAGAAGAAGGGAACTTGTCAGTGTAAATCAGGATTTTTGTTTTTACAGTGTAAAAGACTTGGTTTTCCAGTCACCTTCACATAGAATTCAGTAAACATAGTCTTTGCTGCTTGGTGTGTCTCAAATGCCCTGCATCTTTCCTCGCCTGCCTGACTCTTCCTCATCCCATGACCACGGGCCCTGCAAAGGCTCCCTGAACTTCTCAGCTCATCGAACCAAACCAGGTAGAACTGATGAATCTTCCTCTGCCACCCTCTAGCACTCGAAGCATGTGTCCCATCAAAGCACTAACCAGGCCTGACCTACTTAGCTTCCTTGATCAGATGAGATGGTGTGTTCAGGGTGGGATGGCTGTAGACTTGGTTTATGTTTTTTACCAATGTCTGAGAACTACTGTCCTACATCATAATAAGAGCTCCTCAAAGGACCATATGTTATTCTTTGCATTTCTAGTACCCAGCACAAAATCTCCATTGAATCACTGTGAATAACCCTGTATGAGAGAGCTGACTAACGTGGAGTGGATTTACCCTTTCCCTTATCACCTCCCTACCTCCTGGAATCTGTAGAACAAATGCTGAGAATGTCTTGAGATCTAGAATTATTCAGAACATGTGAGAAATGTCAGGCAGCTATAGCAGAAATCTGACTTCCTCCTGTATTGTCACTATTGACTTCTTGTGTGAACCCGAGTGACTTGACTGATCTTTTAGCTTCAACTTGTTTTTAACTTCAAATTTGGGATAATTGGGTTTAATGAAGCTCAGTAGGATAACAAGTTTGAAAACATTATCACAATAGATGTTCAGCATCTATTGTGGTTTAATACTCTTGATTGATTGACTGATTGATACCTGCATGTATTCAGCACATACTTACAGGTCCTAAGCTAGAGCCAGTTGGAATATGCATCCATCACATGCACACCTAGCAGGGCCCAGCTCTGAAGAATTTCTCCTCTGATTTGGGGACCAGTGTGTGGTTCATTGTGGCAAACCTTGGTCTACTCAAGGTGTGAGTCATGTGGGAGGGAACCCTGAGGAGATGAACTGATCTGAAGAGTTGCTGGGAAGGCTTTTCTGAAGAGACAGGATTGCCATCAGGAGGAAAAGTGGGGAAGAATGTCCCAGGCAGAGGTCACCAATGTGCAGCTGTGGATGGGGGTGGTGAGTGGGTCTGATGGGCACAGCGAGGTGCAGGCCAGTGGGGGCAGTGATGCAAGAAGACAATTAAAAATAGGTTGGGATCTATTAGAGTGTATTTCTGAAATTAGGGAATGCTTACCACAATGACTTGGAGTAGATTAGAACATTTTTTTTTCCTTTTCTCCTTTTCATTTTGCCTTATACTTTTTCTTACTAAGTCAGTCATTAAGACTCTCCCCCCATTACCATTCATTTGCAGATATGTTAAGAGTTTTGGCATATCCAAGAGAGCATTTTATAAGAGGAGATCTTTGGCATTTTAGATCTTTGGTTTTAATTGTTTTCACTCATATTTTTAAAACATTTATTTGAGACAAAAGTAACTGGATATGATTCTCTCTTCCCTATCAGTAAAACAGGTCCTACTGTGTGTTCTGTTAGCTATTTGAAACACCTCTCTGAAACTGATGGGCTTCACTTGTAAGAGAGGAGAACTGATGCTGGGTAACTGAGGCGATTCACATGTGAGTCTGTGTCGGGGAAGAGGACTCCTGGGCTTGTTCCTTTGGTAACTTAATCCTTCAGAAAGAGTTGAAAATCAGTCTCTTCCATGCTGATGTTTTGAGGGACATTTAATATGTTAATCTTCTAATCTCTTAATATATTAATAACTTTAGATATTATTATTCAAGCATTATTCCTGAATCAGTATGGTAGGGCTTGTGGCCCTATTTTATGTGGAGATATTTTCTTTGTAAAAGTGCTTTTATGTTTGTATTTCATACTTATAATTTACTTTTACTGAGTAATTTCCATCTTATGTTATATTAAGTGAATTGTTATACAATGTGAAACCATAATATCCTTCAGTATGTTAAATATCTTTTTTTTAGTTTCTCTTTATTTAATACTTGTTAATGAAAATATGTGACAGGAAATGAAATAACATGAACTGTATGACTATGTTGTCATTCCTTCCTAATCATCAAATCTCATTCTATCCAGAAACAAGCATTTTAGTTATGTAGAGAGTGTACAATTACAGCATAAATGGATTCTCTAAACTCTTTTCACTTTGTTATTCTAACCACTACTGTAGAGTAACAGATCAACAGCAGAGGGCACCAAATATCCACTTGAGTCATACATATTTTCTTATTTCCTGTGTTTTGTACCTCCTTCTCCATTCTCTCCTGTTTCTCTTTCTCCCTCCCTACTTTTTTTTTCTTTTTCCTAATGCATAAAATAGTTAATATTGAAATCTCATTATGAATACTTTTTACTACGTGGTAGGGTTTTTCCTTCGCTTATTGTAGTACTTTTTTTGAAGCACATTAAGAGTTGTTTTTTTTTAGTGTACCTTTTACATGTAACATTATGCATCAGAATTTCAGAAATCATTTTAAAGACTTTCCCCAAGTATCATATATAAAATCAGTAGGAAAATCATTGTTCTTTTATTTTTTCTAGCAAAAATATTATTAGATAATAAACCAATTTTGTACTGTACTTAGAAAATTAAAAATTATTTAGAATGTGCATTATAAATATTGTACCTACATAATTATGTTTTTTAAAGATAGTATATTAAGATTTTCCAAATACAATTTTTTTCTTGTATACTAGTTTTGAACTAAGTATTTACGTTTTGGACTAAGTATTGATATTTATAGCAGAGTATATTAGTGTGTGTGTTTTGTGTGTGTGTGTGTGTGTGTGTTTTGTATATATATTTTCAATTCTGTTCTTAGTCTCCTCAGTCTCTTCATTGCAGATTTTGATTTAAAAAATATTCATCAACCCTTGTGCTTTACATTGTAGCATCAAAGTTAGCTAATGGCTATAATATTCAATAATATAAATCAACTCTGTCTTTAGGTAGAAATCCAAATCATATAATATCAGTGCTTGTTCAAGAAAAATAATAAATTATTTTGTAGCACTATTTTTTTTGTTTGTTTTTTGTTGTTTTGAGATAGGGTCTCACTATGTAGTGGAGGCTGGCCTTGAACTCACTGTACAGCCCAGGCTGGCCTCAAACTCATGATGATCTTCCTGCCTCAGTCTCCTGAGTGCTTGGATTACAGGCATGTGCCACTATTCCTGGCTTATAGCACTATTTAAAGATAGTTTTACAAACTATGCCTTTAAAAATTTTTTCAGAAATAAATAAACTTTTAAATCAGTACCATTCATATCAATGATAAGTGTAAACTTATTGCCGGTGTTTCATATTTCATTTAGTCATTGAATAAAATGAAATACATTTAAAATATTCTTTAAAAACATTAGTAGACTTTAGGGGAAAAGGTTATCAGATATTTCAACAGATATGATTTATTCTAGAATATATTCAAATATATAGTACTGTTACTTATTGTAACACAGATATATCATTTGTTGCTCTGCACAGTCTAAAATATTGCTTCTTTGTTGCTGGTAGCTAATTGCATCTAGTGTGTGTATGCAGGTGTGAATATGTGTGTGCTGAAATTGTATCTGTGCTTGAATAAAGATTAATCTCATGATCTATTGTTTTCCTTGGGTTTTGACAGAAGTTTGCCTGCTAACATTATGATTGCCACAGGTTCACTTTCAGTGTTAGGCAAGCTATCTAATAATTTTTTCCTATTATTGCATCTATGTTATATTTGCTTTTTTCTTTTATTCTTTTTTTTTTGAGACAGAGTATTAATATGTAGCCAAGGCCAGTCTTGAACTCATAGTGATCCTCCTGCCTCAGCCTCCCTGATTATAGGTGTGTGCCACGACACCTGGCTCTGTTGAGTATTTTAAGTCAGGTTCCTTACTTGAAATATTAAATGACTAAATCTGTGCTTTTCTCTATACAAAAAAAAATTGTAACACACTTGATACACTAAAAATGTCAAATATATGGGTCTTACTAGCCTTTTAAGTATGTATATATACATATTTTGCAATTTTTATTGAATTTTACTGGCAATTTTGAGACCATTTTATTTATGCATATCTTCTGATTTAACTTTCCATATAAAACTTTTTTTTCAAATAAGTATTAAAACTATCTCCTTAAGGACAGAGGCTTTATTTTCTCCCAAGCATCCTGTGCATAATAGGTAGCTCCACAAATATTTGGTGACAGAACTTAATCTTCCTCCATGATAATTTGAAGGTGAATTTGTGAGCACACATTTCAGAAGTTCTTAATAAAGGTTACAGAACAAGTACACTAACATTCAAGTTAAAGAATTCTGCAGAATTGATAGCCTATTCAAAATTAAGAATATAAGATGATTGAATTAATTTGTTAATTACATTGCTTCAGGCATGTATATGTTACTATTAAGCCAAGAAACCTTTGGAATTTGATAGATTTTTATTCATTTCCCTCCCACTAATCTTAGCATGGCTTGAATATGATTTACTCTGCCACGTCCACACATTTGGGCAAAATACCATCCTCATGACTTTGCTGGAAATCTAAATTTTGCAGTAATAAGACTTTGTTAGGTTAGTAAAACCTGTTTTCAGGCATTACTGGTCACCAAGACCTTGGTGAGGTCAGAAGTTGTAGCTCATGTATGGGACTTAGAGATTAAGAGTCATTTTCTCTCCTCTTTCCTTCTTTCCCTATTTTCTTTGGTTTTATTTTAGTGTTGTTTTCTATTTTCATTTATTAAACTCTTTCTCTATGGATTGTTAGAAACAGTTTTTGCCACAGTGACACAATCACTAGCCCTGAGAAACTGTGATAAGAGGAGTCACACGCAATCACATCCAGATATCATGGAACCAGACACTAGATAACCTTTTATTTGTCCAAGCACATAGCTGTCTACTGGCACATCTCCAGAAGAGACAGAAAAATGGAAAGATTGGGGGTGCCGACAGGGACACGTGTGGCTGACATCAAATGAGAAAGCTTCAAATCTTCCTGTGTCTTCATTCTTGCCTTTTTTTCTTTCCAAGTAACTTGCTGCTTCAATAAGTTCTTTACCAAAGGTGTTCGATTTTATACTCTTTGGTCAATGTGGTCTGTTTTTCCTAAAAGAATTTTGCAAGTTTTTTCTAGAATGACAGTATTTGTTAAAGCACTGTGGATACTGTTTATTTAATACTGTTACCTAGTGCTTCACACTTAGAATTAGTTCAGTCTACTTAATAAGATGGTATTTTACTTTCTGGTTTGACACAGCCAACCTTTATACTCTAGTATAACACCATAGTACCTGGGCTTAGTAGACAATAGCTATCATTATTAATAGCAATAGCATTATATTTTATATAATATGTTTAGTGTGTAGTTGTATGTATATTCATTCAAATTAGTGTTGGTGGGTACAAAACATTAACTGTTATTTCTGACATTATGTGTTAAAGCATAGTGCTCTGAGAAATGAAAGGATAATATGCACGTTCTATGTTCCATCTCATCATTTACATTCCTAGAGCTATTGCATACTTTGTCTTTCCCCATCTGGATGGCTTCTGTTGCCTCCTATTTCATATTCATGAGTTTGGTCTCGCTTCTTTTCAGCTATTTGGCTATCTTTCTCCTCGCATTACAGCTTTTGGATAGTAATTCTCAAACTTTACTGCATATAGTCACCTGGTTACTGATGATTAGACAGATTCTGGTACATTCCTGGACATGCTGACTTAGGTCTTTTATCTGACCCAGGAACCTGTATTTCATAAATACCCCTGATGATTCTGTGAAAAGCACTACGTTAGTGGCTCAGAGGACTGCAAGATAAAGTTCAAAAGCCTTAGGTGCGGTCCTGAATGCTCTCAGTGAACCATTTCTTGCATTCTTCATCTTGATCACTTGTGGATTTTATCAACATCTATTTTGTGATTTTTTTTGTACATTTGTCCTTTTTCATATCCTGCTTTCTGCCAGGAATGCTCTTTTGTTCCTCATGTTATTTCTTCTGTGACGCACTTCCTGGTTACTCACTTGGTACTTTCTCCATTGTATCCTATTTTTGTATCTTGCAATCTTTCATTCATATTTTATCATTATTATGTGTCATTATCACTTAGTTTTGAATTCAAATCTAAAGAAAACATTTTATACTAACCTTTGAATTGTTAGTACTTTACACAAATATGGGACATACTAGGCACTGTGGTTACTGTGGAAAAAAATGAATTAAATTAAATATAGGAATGAGATTCAAAGTCTTTTTTTTAACCTTCATGTTTATAACTTCATATATACTATTATGTAGCATACATTTATAATATTACTTATGTTGCTTAGAATGTTTAATTGTAATGTAGAAAAATTTATATTGTGTTCCTTTATATATCATTCAGTTTAGAGAAATTTCTACAGAAGAGGTAGTGATAAGATCTACTTGAAGAATTCTGTAAGTAATTTTTGGAAGAGGAGTCACATGAAATACTTTTTGAAGGATGGGTGGAAGTATATGTAGACAGCAGGCAGACAGAAAAAACTATGGCTTTGGAAAGGGCAAGTGGCTGGATTTGACAGTAGAAATTATAGGGATTGTGGTTAGAGATGAAGATTGAGAGGTAAGCAGGGGTGTATTCTGGAGAATGTTTTGTGCTTTGCAAAGAAGTCTAGATTTTCTCCTTCCTTTGGTTATAAATTGCTACTGATGCCTCTGAAGCTAGAAAGAACCATAGACAAATGGAAGGATTTTTTAAAAAGGAGAGATCAGTTAATGGAGTCATTCTAATTTTATTACGAAAGAGTTGATTAGCAATTTTAATAATTACATAAAATTATTATAATGTTTTTGTTCATTGTAGGTATTTTGATATTTAAACTTACAAAAGATCAGTAAGATGTAGTTTAGCCCTGCTTTTGAAGTGATCTCGTAGAGTACAGGAAGGCATAAATAACTAAAACAACTAATTATATAAAGTGACAAAGACATAAGTATGTGATACACATAGTAGATTTAAAATGCTGCTGGGATCTGGGTCTTATCTGGACTGACTCTCCTTAGGAGAATTGAGTGTGTGCCATCAACCTTCCTAAGGAATAATTAACAAATAAAACTTGATATTTAAGGTATACCTTGTGATGATTTGTTCACATTGTGAATGATAGAATTAGGTCTTGGTAGAAGAAAAGGGATTGAAATGGAATTTAGTCAAAGGGATAAATAAAATGATTTATATGTAAGGGACCATGGTAATGGTACTAGAGCACATTTGTTAGAGCAGGAAAAGTAGTTTATCAAAACATAATGGGCCTTGTAGGAATTTATTGTGCTGAAGGAATTTACATTGTATTATAGAGCTTTATTTTGTAGTTATGAAAACAATATTCATTGATTATGCTCAGTTTTTAATACATATAAACAGAATATTTCATAATTCTGTCACAAAAATAAGTACTGTGAATACATTTTTGTGTTGTATTTCTTTCCAGTTTCTCTTGCTATATTTATGTTCATATGTATATATGTATATATGTATTAAACAAGTGAACTTGGAACTAATCCTCTACATATGTGTGCAGTTGATGTTCATATATAGTTTTATCTCACTTAAAAGTGGGACATGGGCATTTTGCTGTTTGGTTAAATATGCCCAGAAAGCAGGATTTATAAGGATTGCAGCATTTGTTCTGTTATACTGGTTTGCTTAAGTTATGCCTATTTCATTATTGTTAAATATTTAAGTTTTTTTGTTTTCCTACTTAAAATAATGGATGTTGCTTCACTGAACCTCTTTGTATATAAATCCTTGCCTGTATTTCTGACTACACGTTTGGAATAGGATTCTGGTATACTGGTAAATAAGTACTGGTATAGTGGATCAAACAGTAGCAGTCTTAAGGGCTGAAGTGGTATATTTTCAAAGTACCTTCTGAAAGGCTGGTATTTAAATTTATGCCTGCATTGTATGGGTTAGTGTTTCACTTGAGTTTTTGGTGTATCCTGTTCATTAATTTTGTAAGTGATGTCTTATGGTTAACTGTCATTTCCTAGACAACTAGTTTGAGCAGGTTTTCCCTTCTTTATTGACTCTTTGTTTTACTGTGAATTATTTTTCTATTTTGTAGGGTTTTTTTCTTTTACTCAGGCATTAGTATTTTTCTTAATTGATTTTAAGAAATGGTATATATATTGTAACTTCAGTATTATTTCTGGCACATTTTATTCCTATTTCTTACTTGCCTTTAATTTTTTTTTAATAGTAGAGATTTAAATATAAGCATGCTTAGAAAGAAGTTTCTCAAGATCAGATATTCATCTATATTTTGGTTTAGATTTCAACATTTTGTATTTTATAACTTCACCATAATCCATGAAAATAGACTTTTTTGGGTTTTTATTTTCAGAAGAGCAAATTTGTGCCCAGGAAGAAGTTTGTGGTCAGAGAAAGTCACATCTGGAGTTAGGCAATATAAGGACTGGCTTAACCTGCTTTGAGAGGCGAAGATAAGGGTCTGGATTTCTGCAGGGAAAGTGGGATTAGAAGAAAGAGGGGTAGTGATGCAGGACATGCGGCAGGTTCAGTGGGAGGGTGGAGATGAACACATGCTAGATCGAAATACAAGCAAGTGGAAGTACAAGCCCGGAATCCCTTCAGGAGGCTGGTCTGGCTGGAATCACTGAGCTGTCTCTATGGGTGATAGCTGTAATGTGGGAGGAAGAATCAGTTGTCAGGACCAATGACTGACTGTGAGGGAAGGCTCAGATCTAGAAGACTCACCAGGAGAGTGTTCAGGATTGCTGTAAGGTGGCTTTTTATTCTTTTTGTTTGTTTAACTGCAAAGATTATGAAGGAAATGTACTGAAGAATTGTCATTGGATTAGTAAATTGGCTAAAGGGACAGAAGAGGAGGAAATAAATAGAGAAAGGGGCATGGTAAGGATGACACCATTTTTAGGAACTGAGAAGAATAAGACAACTATGTTCTGTGTTGAAAGAAAGGAATAGTGAATAGGAATAGGTGAAGGTAAAATGGAAAAAGGAAGGATTGGATAGTGCAGCATTATAATAGGATCAGCAGTTCTGATAAACAGATTATTCTTTGTGGTTTGTTCTCAGAGATAGAATGTGCTTTTAAGGTATTGAAACAAATTGTAGCCTATCCTATTAGTAAAGAGACTCTCTGCTTCAAAAATAAACTAATTTCCAGCCAGAGTAGTGGCACATGCCTTATAATCCCAGCACTTAGGAGGCTGAGGTAAGGGGATCACTATGAGTTCCAGGCCAGCCTAGGATACATAGTGAGTTCAAGGCAACCTGCACTACAAAGTGAGACCCTATCTCAAAAAACCAAACAAAAAGAATCCAACAAACTTATTTCCGTGGTTTTTTAAAATTAGTGTATATTTGCCGTAATAATGATTACATTAGTTGTGAGGAGCTGGCATACTTAGTTTTTAATTAATTGACAGTTTTATGATTGTGTCAGCATAAAATTCTTCTAATGGTATAAACTTATACCTTTTATATGCTAATAATGGCAAAGTTAGTGTGCTACTTTTAGTGATACCAATCTCTAAAAAGACACTTAATATGCATTTTAATTCTATTATTTATTGTTCACTAATGAATGTTAAAATTAAACACTTTTAATTGCAACTCTCTTTTAAAAATATTTGTTACAGGGGAATTTACCTAAATATTCTCATAACTCCCTGATGGTTCAAGCAATAAAGACGAACCTAACAGACCCGGACATACATGTGCTTTTCTTTGATGTGGAAGCGTTGATTATTCAACTCCTGACTGAAGAAGCCTCTAGGCCGAATACTGCACTTATTTCCCCAGAGAATTTGCAAAAAGCATCTGGCAGTTCAGACAAAGGGGGCTCTTTTCTGACTGGAAAACGAGCAGCAGTTCTCTTCCAACAAGTGAAAGAAACTATCAAAGAGAACATAAAGGAACACCTCCTCGATGATGAAGATGAGGATGAGGATTTAATGAGGCAGAGAAGAGAAGAAAGTGATCCTGAATATCGGGCCAGCAAGTCTAAGCCATTGACCCTATTAGAATATAATTTAACTATGGACACTGCAAAATTATTCATGTCCTGCCTTCACGCCTGGGGTTTGAATGAAGTTCTGGATGAAGTTTGTCTTGATCGTCTTGGAATGCTGAAACCGCATTGCACAGTGTCCTTTGGCCTCTTATCAAGGGGAGGTCATATGTCACTGATGCTTCCCGGTTACAATCAGGCTGCCTGTAAACTACCACATGGGAAAACAGAAGTGGGAAGAAAGCTGCCTCCAACTGAGGGAGTAGGAAAGGGAACTTATGGAGTGTCTCGAGCAGTTACCACGCAGCATCTCTTGTCTATTATATCACTGGCAAATACCTTAATGAGTATGACCAATGCCACCTTTATTGGGGATCATATGAAGAAGGGCCCTACCAGGTGTGACCATGATAATTTGATTTTATCCTTGCATTCCCAAAAAAGAGGAAAAAACTTGTTCTATTTTTATCATTGTTAATTACTTTTGGGGGGTAGAGCTTTACATACTTTTACCATTTTAGTGTCATCTCAATGTTTCCTCTTTCAATTTTATAATATAGAGTTCCAAAAATCCTTGGTTTAAAAATGAAGTTATATAATTATGTATATGTGGACACACTTAGTGTCTATTAAAGAATTTAGAACTTGAAAGTTGGTCATCTAGAGTAGGTCTTGGTCAAATATAATCTTAAGATTATATCTCCTAGAAGTTTCCACTTCAATTCAATTCAAAATGTATAATTGGTTAAAGTACTTCTCATTGTACCCCTTATGCAATGAATAACACATGTTCAGTGCTTGGCTTCAGAATTTTGTAAGTATAGTCAGAATTTCTTAATAGGAAAAGAGAAAACAACATTTTAAAATCCAGAATACTATTTTAATGTTTCTAGAATACTAATGAATGCAACTTTCTATTTCCCCAAAGCTATCAAAACAGCTTTTTGTTACACTCTGTTGAGAGTTAACTATATAAAGTGTTTATTTTTTACTCTAACAAATACTTATGTAGCACTTACTTTATATCAGGCTCTGTTGTAAGTATTTCACAAAAACTATCCCATTAGTGCCCTTACCCATGTAAGGCGGATACTTTTCTTACCCCTTTGTTACAGATAAGAGAACTGGGATGCAGAAAGGTGAAGTAGCTTGCCAGAGGTCACATAGCTAGTAAGTGATAAAGCCAGAACTCAAACCAAGATGGCTGCCTCTTGGGTCCAAAATTTCTTTAATGTCTTATTGCCTTTTTTTTAGTTTAGAGCTGAGTACTTTAAAATCAATTTATTTTTCCGTGAATTTATTTAAACCAGTGATAATGGGATAAGCTGAACTCTCAGCATGCTAAAATGGAAGAATGGAGGACTAAGAATGATATTCACCTGTCAATAGTAGTTCATTGGAGTGTTTATATTTTTAAAACCTATGGAAAGTAGAAATTATAGATCCAAAATTTTTACTTTGTTTTTGTTAATCATATAATTAGTATATAAAAATTTAAAGTGGAATATAGTGGTTACAAAACAAAAAATTATTTTGGAAGAGTAAAGTGAAAATGTTCTGCATGTGTTTCTTGCAATTCATTTGAATCTCAAAAATTTAATAGTGCTGGAATTTTGAAAATGTGAAAGAATATATACATGTATGTTTTCTTCTTTTTAAAGGCCACCTAGACCAAGCACCCCAGACCTTTCTAAGGCAAGGGGTTCCCCTCCAACTTCCAGTAATATTGTACAAGGACAGATTAAACAAGGTAAACATGAAATCTTACTGAGTAATTCACATAACATTTCAGCTCTAGAAACTGAGGAGGCATAGCTAATGTATAATCATAATATTTTGTTTGTCTCAAATTATTACAAGATAGTAAAGTTGTTATATTCCAGACATAAGTATGGATAATTAAGTTGTCAGTTAAAAATAAATCAGATTTATTTAGAAATTGATAAATGAACATATTTCACATAATTTTATTATACTATCTTTGGCCTAATTTTTATATATTAGGGGCACCTTAACTTGACAACATTAGTGTTTTAATTATGTGCATCTTGAGTTTAAAAGTTCTACCTGTGTTTTAATACATTTAAGAATATTTAAATTCTAAATTTTATACTAATCTTCTGCCATCTACTAGTAGTTTATACATTGTAATTCACAAGAGAAATCCTTGTTATTTTTATCTTTTCTTTTTATTTAGATCATTATCTACCATAACTTTCATTTTTAGCTTTTCTTTTCATTAGGGAATGGGCAAGAGGAAAGGTTATTTTTTAATTATTCCTATAAATTTCTTAGTATTATTAAATAATGTACTTAGATATTCCTGAATATATCTTTCATAGTTCTTTAATACTGACAAATGACCTGCAGAGTCATTTCTGCTTAGAAAACTTTCTTTAGGCCGAGAATTAATGCTGACTCTCACAGAATGTGGTAGAGAGAAGCAAAGAAGTCAGCAAGAAATGGGTTGATGAAGATTCTGCTTATAAGTGGTGACACTTTAGAGTTTTCATTCTCCTCTCAGATTTTTATTTTAAGTTTGAAAGAGTCAAATCGTAGCCCTACAAGTTTTGTTAAATAGTGGTCTCCTAACTTCAAATGTACAACTTTCTCATTCCTTGAGGCAGATACTATGCTCTCTCTCAGCTGACTATTTCTTATTTAACATCCTGACATGGTGTGCTTGATTTTCAGACAAGATTAGGACAGGATTGGTTCTCATTAAAGCTCACACCCTCTCTATGCTATTCCTGTCCTTCATTTCTAATGGTCATCCTTCTGATTTACCTCTCCTCTAATTACAGTTATGTAATCGGGGCTGGTGGTACAGCTCAGTGGTAGAGTGCTTGCTTAGCTTTCACGAGGTATTGGGTTCAGTTGCCCCCCCCCCAGGCATTGCACATACATAGAACTGCACACAATCATTATATTACTTTATATTAAACTATATAAAATTAAGTTTTGATATGATATTTTTTATACTTATGTGTGTGAAATGCAGTATACATATAGAAAGTGCACAAAACAGAGTTATACAGGTCAATGGTATTTATCAGTTGAGCTCTTGTATACATTCTTGGACAAGGAATAGAACATAAGCTCTTTAGACGCACCCTGCATGTTCCCTCCAAGTCATCTTGTCTTCTTCCAAAAGTAACTGCAGGTTGAATGTCTCTAATCCAAAAGTCTGAAATCTGAAATGCTTCAAACTCTGAAGCTTTTTGGGTGCTAACATGATGGTAGAAAGTGGAGAATTCTAAATCTGACCTTTAATAAAGCTGTTTTCTTTTATAGTTGTACCACCTGTTTAAATTCCTAAATTTTATGTTTGCATTTTAACTGTTTTTTGGAGTTCTATGTTATGCAGTCTTCTTTTGTGAGATTTATCAGTATTGTTGTATTTGACTATAGTATTTATTTTCAATGAAATATATTATTCTGTTGAATGGAAAGGTCATAATCATCAATGTTTTTTCTTTTTTCCTGTTAAGAGTATTGTTAGCTTCAAAGATTTTTTCTAAAAATCTTTTTTTATGTTGTTTTGTTTTAAATCTTTCTGTGACAGGGTCTTGCTATACAGTTCAGGCTGACCTTGAACTCACTTTGTTGCCTAGGCTGGCCTTGAGCTCACCCAGGCCTTTTGCCTCTGCTTCCCAAGTGCTGGGATTACAGGAATGTGCCAGCACACCTGACCTAAAAGGTCTTTTGTTACATTGAGGGAGTTCTCTTATATTCCTATTTTGTGGAGTTTTTTGTTTTTTTAAATGAATGGGTATTACATTTACATACATTATCTGCATCTTTTGGAAGGATTATATGAATTTTTTCTTCTTTATTATCTTCATAAGATAAAGTATATTGACCTTTTTGTTTTAAAACAGCTTTGCAATATAAGCCATACTTTGTTGTGATGAATTAACCATTTTATAGATTGTTAAATGCAGTTTGCTAAAATTTTGTTAATAGTTTTTATATATGCATTCACAAGAGATTTTGGTGTGTAGTTTTTATTGCTAGTAACATCTTTGTGCAATTTTTGTAGCAGGATAATGCTGGCCTTACAAAATAAGTTAAGAGGTGATCCCTTTTCTTGTGTTTTCTGGAAGTGTTTCTATAGATTGATATTATTTCTTCCTAATTTGGTTGGTCTGAATCACTAGTGAGTGTTTGCAAACCTTGAGTTTTCCTTAGGGGAAGGTTCTTAGCTACAGACTTAAAATTGTTAAGTATAAAACTATTCCATTTATTGTAAAATTTTGGAGTTAAACATTAGTAGTTTGTGTCTAATATCATCAAAAAGTTGTAGGCTTGAAATTATTTCTACTCCTTTATTTCTGTTATTCATCATTTGTATTTTTTCTCTTTTCCATATCAGTCTGTTAATAATTGTTAATAATTAGCGATTTTATGGATGTTCTCACAGAACCAGCTTTTGGTTTCATTGTTTTTTGTCTATAATTTTTCCATTTTCTATTTCAGTAGTTTGTGTTTTATTGCTTAATTTTTTTCTGTATTTAATTTGCTCTTATGTTTTTTTCTCCCTTAATCCAAAATGTGGAGGCTGAGGTCATTGATTTGAGAGCTTCTTTTATAATATAAGCATTCAGTGTTATAAATTTCCTTCTGAAGCCTGTCATGGTAGCACATGCCTGTAATCTCAGTATCTAGAAGGCCAAGGCAGGGTTGCTGCAAGTTTGAGGTCATTCTGGGCTACATACTGAGTTTGAGGCCAGCCTGCATAATAAAGTGAGACCCCAACCCCCCAAAAAATTCTCTCTGAATATTGCTTTATTGGCATCGCACACATTTTGTTATGTTATGCTTTTAACTTTTCTTTTGATATTTTTCCTTTACTCCTAAGTAATTTAGTAATGAGCTATTTAAATTTCCAAGTATTTGGGGAATTTTTTAAGGATTTATTTGGTTTCTAATTCATAATCAGATAACATACTCAGGTGGCTTGAATCCTTTGGAATTTTTTCAATTTCTTACACTTATTTAAAA
The DNA here is from genome assembly GCA_004363535.1 of Dasyprocta punctata. NCBI lineage: Eukaryota > Metazoa > Chordata > Mammalia > Rodentia > Dasyproctidae > Dasyprocta > Dasyprocta punctata. Next base: position 7,578 of record RJWM01011326.1, on the reverse strand, counting down.
ATAAAACTTGTATAAATTTATAGCATATAATGTTTTGATACATATGTACATTGTGGAATTGCCATATCAAACTGACATAGTCATTACTTCAAACATGAATCTTTTTCATTACTTCAAATATGAATCTTATATGAATCAAATATGAAAACACTTCAAATCTCTTTGAGCAATTTTCAAGTAATATATATTGTTATTAACTGTTATCCCCATGCTGTACAACTTGAATCTTTTAGGATTTACTGAGACGTGTTGTATAGCCCAAAATATGGAAATCTTGCTAACATGCTGTGCATTCAGATGAAATGTGTTTTCTAATGTTGTTGGGTGGAGTATTTCATTAAGACAGGTCAAGTTTCTCCACAGTATTCAAATTTAATATATATATTCGCTGATTTTTCTGCCTATTTGGTTGTATCAACTTGGTAACTATGTCAGTCTGTGGTTATAATCATGAATTTATTGTTTATTTTAATTTTGTCAACTTTTTAAAAATTATTTTGAGCCAGGCAAGGTGGTATACACCTATAATCCCAGCACTTGGAATGCTAAGGCAGAAGGATTGCTATGATTTTGAGGTCTGCCTAAGCTGCATAGTGAATTCAAGGTGAGCCTGAACTACATAGCAAGACCTTGTCTGGGAAAAAACAAAACAAAATAAAGGTATTTTGACCTAACACTTGGGAGGCTAAGGCAGGAGGATTGCCACAAGTTTGAGGTTAGCTTGGGCTACAGTGAGTTGAAGACCAGCCTAAACTCACAGCGAGGTCCTATTGAAAAAAAGTAAAAAAAAAAAAAAAAAAAAAAAAAAAAAAAAAAAAAAAAAAAAAAAAAAAAATATATATATATATATATATATATATATATATATATATGCACACACACATTCCTATTAGGTGTATAAACCTTTGGAATTATTATTTGCTTTTGATTATTTTTCTTATGAAATCACTTTATTTTTTAATTACTTTGGGCAGCACGTTCAGGATGGAACCCAGGGCCTTCACATTAAACTGTATCAACCCCTTTTGATTTTTAAATTTTGACACAGGGTCTCAATCAGTTGTTAAATCGCTGTGCTCATGCTTGTGACTCTCCAGCTTCCGCCTCTCAGAATGCTGGGGTTAAAGGCATGGGCCACCACACTGGCCTGAAATGACTGTCTCTATGTTGCTGATAGTCATTGCTCTGACTTCTGTTTTGTTTGTTATATTGTTGCCATTTTTGTTGGAGTTACCATGGTATATCTCTTTCCCTCCTTTTACTTTTTATCTTTTTACTTTGTATTTAAGTTGTGTTTCTTGCAGGTAAGGTATAGTTAGGTATTACTTTTTTTTTTTTTTTATCCAGTCTTTCTTCTTACTTGTGATGCTTACTTGTGATTGATGATATGGTTAGATATTTGAATCTCTTACCCTGCTTTTCTATTTATCCTTTTTTTTTGGGGGGGGGAGTTCTTCTTTTTCCATCTGCTCTTTTTTATTTTTTATTTTTATTTATTTTTATTTTTTTGGTACTGGAGATCGAACTCACAACCTCACACCTGCCAGGCAGGTTTTTTGAGACGGTCTCACTATGCAGTTCAGCTGGGGTTGAATTGACTTTGTGGCTCAGGCTGGTCTCAAACTCACAAGGATCCTCCTACCTCAGCCTCCTGAGAGCTGGGATTGAAGGTGTGCGCCACTATGCCCAGCTCATCTGCTCTTTTTTAGATTAATAATGTATTTTAAAATTTGTTTTATTTTATTTTATTTTTTTTTGAGGCAGGGTCACACTATGTAGTTCAGGCTGACCTTGCTCACGTTGTAGCCCAACCTGGCCTCGAACTCACAATGCTCCACCTACCTCAGCCTCCCAGGTGCTGGGATTAAAGGTGTGCGCCACCACGCCCAGCTCTAATAATGTATTTTTATTATTCATTTTTATCTCTTTTTTTATTTTATAAGCTAATTATTTTATTTTGGTGATCAGTTAATAGTTTACACATTTACCTAATTGCAATGTACCTTCAAGCTACATTATGCCATTTAAGACATTTCTCACTTCCTGATCTTTGTTATTGTTAGCCAGCATTTCAGTTTTACATGTTATTAACTCAAGTCATTCCTATGATTTGTGCTTAGGAGTTAATTATATTTTAAAGCTATTTAAATTAGAAGAAAATCAGACATATTTATGTATTTAGTTTCCATTTTTTGATTGCTTTATTTGGATTCATATTTTTATCTGGTATAATCTTCTTTATGCCTAAATCACTTGCTTTTATGTGGTAAGGACCTGCTGTTCTGTAAGGTTTTGTATGTCTGAAAGCATCCTTGTTTTCCTTTGCTTTTGTATGTCTGAAAATATCTTTGTTTTTCTTTGGTTTTGGTATTTTTGATTTCATAGTTTTGACTGTTTTTATCTTTTAGTACTATACCTTCAAGGTGGTACTATTATCTTTGGACTTCCATTGTTTTCAAACAAATCTGATGACATTCTTATGTTTGTTCTTCTGTATATAACATTATTCTTGCTGCTTTTATGAGTTTGTTACTGGTTTTGAGCAATTCAATTATGCAATGCCTTAATATTTCTCATACCTTTTAAAGTTTTATATTACAATGATTAATACATATTAATTGCACAAATTAATGAGATTCACTGTGACATTTCCATGTGTGCATACATCATGTATTTATCATGTTCATTCTAGGCCCCCCCCTCCCCAGTCCATAGTAATTCCTCTTCTACTTTTAGGTCATCTTTTTTTCCCCTCTAGTTTCCATATACAGTTTTTCATCTTTCTCGTGGCTGGTGTTCATTGAGCTTTTGAACTCTATGTTTTTCATTAATTTTGAAAAAATTTGAACCATTAGTTCTTTAAATATTTTTTGTATTCTTCCATCTCTCCTTATGTACTATATTATGCTGTTTGAAATGGTTTCATATAATCGCTGATGCCTTCTTTAAAATTTTTTTATTGTGGGATTCTTTTTCTTCTCTGGGTTGTGAATTAGATAGTTTTCATTTCAGTGTGTAACTGTTGTAAGACCCTTAACTAAAAATTCTGATATCCCTGTCAGTTCTTGATTGGTTTTATTCTCCTCTTTGTGGGCTGTGCTTTTCTGCCTCAGCATGCTTGACAATCCTCTATTAGATGTCAGACATTTGAATTTTACCATCTTAGATACTGAGTACTTTTTTGGGGGGGTTGAGATAAGGTTTTGCTATGTTGGTCTTGAACTCATTATGTAGCTCAGCTGGCCTTGAACTCATGATAATCCTCCTGCCTCAGCCTCACAAGTGCTGGGATTACAGTTGTGCGCCACTGTGCCTGGCCTCATTATGATTCTTTAAAGTTGATATTTCTTCTTCAATTACATTTTCCCCTGCTGTAAGCATAGTAGATAGAAGCATTCCAATATAATTTGTGTCATTCTTATAGTTAATTGTATGTCGACTGCTGTTATGATGTTATATGTGCTTGTCTGGTGAAGATTTAAGACTTAAAGTTGGGTTATTTATTTATTCGAGACAGTGTCTTACTATGTAGTTCAGTCAGGACTTGAATTTACTATGTATCCCAGGCTGGCTTCAAAGTCATGGTGATCCCCCTGCCTCAGCCTCCTGGGTACTGGGATTATAGGTGTGCACCAACACATCTGGCCTGAATATTTTAATATTACTGTTCAGAAAAGCATTGAGTTTAGAGAGCAGAAAAGAAGGCGCACATATTGAGTGTTTTTCTAAAATATTTACTAGTTAAGGAAATATATTTAAGAATTTCCATTTGGAAACTATATAAAGTTATGTCTTTTAAAGTAAATGAAGGTCAGCAGTCTTTCTGAGAGCTATATAGTAAAACATTGTTGGATGACATTGTGACACCCACTTTCTGTGTGAATATTTAAATGAGAATATATATATATATATATATATATATATATAATTTATTTATTTATTCTTTGGAGACAGGGTCTCACCATGTGCAGGTGTTGAACTCACTATGTAGCCCAGGCTGGTCTTGAACTTGTGGCAATCCTCCTGCCTCAGCCTCCTGAGTGCTGGAATTATAGGTATGTGCTACCACACCAAGACAGAATGAATATTCAGTGTGATAACTTCTTCAACAGATACTTGTTGGGCACTGTTTTAACAACTCTGGGCATTTAGACAGGTTAGTCTGATGTGCACACTCGAGTCATTTATGTACATCTAATGTAAAGTTAGCACATGAAGGTAAATTACCAGTTTAGGTTAGGAAGTGATAAGAGATACACATGAAGGGCCCTGAACTCTGAAAGATTTCAGGAGATTATATGTTCATCTTTCTTCTTCAGCTTCTCTTACTTTGGTTTTCTTACTTTGGATTTTCTTTTCCTAGCTCCCACTGTGGTACACATTGACTCGTAATCCATCTTTAAGTTGGATTGCAAATATAAATATGCTCCTTTTCAATGAACTGCTTTTCATGTGCTGGCTAGTATTTCTTTGGCTATGAAATAATCTATAGATATAAAGTCTTTATAGGAGGTTTGAACTTTTAAGAAATTTGAGTTTGAAAATAAAGATAGTATAGATAGTTTAGCCTATATAATTTCTCATAAACAATATCAGGACATTTCATTGAAAAGTAATTCAAAGAGTTTAATTTGTCTGAAAATACATTCATTCAGCATTTTTCAGCAATATTTACTTATGGTCATCTTTTTTTTTTTTCTGATCTACTATATGTTATATAGTCAATTTTGCAGCTTAGAAATAGGCTCTTTAAGACAAGGATAAGAGATATCAAACAATTAAGTTTTTTTTTTTCCACAGTGATACAGCTCTGAATCTGTGCGTGGCTTAGGGTTTTTTACATTCTGACGTACTGTATTTTTATTTATTATTTTCATGACAAAAATCTGAGTTCAGTGTCTCTAGTACATGTCTTGATTTTTATCTTTATGTTTAATAATCGTATCTCTATTCAGTGGGAGGTGCATATGCAAATAAGTCTAATTAAGTATTCAATGTTATGTTCCCTGCAATTTTACTTTTCATTAATGGGTTCAATTGGGGCTGTCTAAACTGAAAAATAAGAAATCATCATTGTCAACTCAACTCGGGAAACATTTACATAAATTAACCGATAGTTTACCCTTTTCCAGGGTCCTTAGCGAAAAGCTGAACTTAACCTGTAATACTTGGCAGCGCAATGGATGGAGGGGTCTGAAAATTCTTTAAACTTTTGTGTTTGAACTTATCTGCCTTTTAAAAAAATTGGCTTATAATTTTGATCTGCTGTGGAAACTCATTAGGCAGGTACATTTTTTTTATAACTGATTTATTAGAAATGCTTAGAACAGTAGCTGATTTATAGAAGCTCAGTAAATATTTGTTAAATGAATAAATTTATAAATATCTTCTCTTTGTATTTCTGGAGTTAATATGACCCTGCAAAGGCTAAAAAATCCCTGTCCTCAAGGAGTGTAGGTCTATCAGAGGAGTTTCAGAGCAGTCCAACTGATGATAATATTTGAGTTGCTTATTTATTTGCTTTTCAATTAGGCTTTGGGTGACTGAAAGCAGGAACTTTTTCTGATCTTTGTGTTTTTAAGTCTTAGCCCAATACCCATTGCACAGTTGTATGCAAGTTATTTTGTGTTGACTAAAGTAAAAAAGTTATGAACTTCGTATACCTAATTCAAGTTAGTGTTTATGTCATAAATTTCTTTTACTAAATGAATTGTTCCTAGGTTCTTGGTTTCATTTATTTATTTTATTCATTTATTTATTTTGGAATGTTCATAAAGGGGAAAGTTTTATGGAAATTTAGTGTTTTCATTGTTTTGATTCTTTGGCTATAGTCATAGGCCAAGGAAAATTATCACATCTAATCTTACTCCAATTCTGATCCAATCTAGCAATTGTTAATTTCAGTTAACGTTTTTAAAAACATGAGCACTTTCTTGTGTTGTCTTGGTGGATGTTTGTCAGAATGCTATCATGAGTGATTAATTCATTCTGCAAAGGTGGTCCTCATCTTTTCTATTGTCTGTGGGTTTTTTGTTGTGTATATTTGTCTTTTTTTTTTTTTTTGCCTTGTTTGAAGGATATTACTTTTTCCTAAATATATGTGGAAATACATTCCTATATTGGTTCTGAATGTGTTGTTCATCTTGTGGTTCCATATTTAAGTGAAAGAGTCTAGACTGTTGATAATTCTATCACTTAGTTAAGGTTTTTATATTTTTTTGATTCAGCACTATGGTGAATATGAGTGAATAACATGAATGAAAGATATTCCATTTTTCTCAAAGGTTTCCACATATCCCCTGTAATACCTGACTGTAGCAGTTCTGGCTGTGTTTTCATAGAACATGACAATGACCTCTTTGGATGGGAATTTGTTTTGAAGTACAGTGTCCAGAAATACCAAATTACAAACTTCCATAAAAACTCCAACTCTGTGTAGTTAGTATGAGATTGCCATACTTCTAATATATTTGTTTCATTTGTCATTAATTTCCAGATGCAAAAGATTCTTTTTCATGGTATTATTTATATGATAGTTACTATCTCTGTATTTTCTTATAGCAATTTTCCCCCATATTAAAATTTGATTGCTATGTTTCAGGAATAAAAATGTTATTGTACTTCTTAATATTAACCCTAAGCTAGTGAGAGGGCAGTGGAATAATTCCTTAAAAATATGAAAGGAGGGGCTGGGGATATAGCTTAGTGGTACAACGCCTGCCTGGCAAGCATGAGGTCCTGTTTTTGATTTCTGGTACCCCCTTTCCCCCAAAAAATATATATGAAGGGGAATTATTTTTTCATTTTAGAATTCTATAAGCACACTGTTCATCAAAAGGCAGATTGGTGACATTTTCAGGGATTCATGGTCTTGAAAAATTACTGCATTATATGCCTTTACTCAGCAAAGTATTGAAAGCTACACTGCATCAGATTTATGAGTAGATAATCTAAAATAAAATAATACACAGTACTTGGCAAGCTTGGGATCCACTGAGGAGAACACCAAGAGAGAATTTGCTGGATAATGGTGAAGGGAAATCTTAGGGTGACAGTTGCACAGCAGATAGGAGCAGGGTGTGAGGCGGCATCTGAAGAGGGTTTGGTGGAAGAATGAAACTGAATTTTAGAAAATCATTGAGAGACTGATAGAAGGTTTAAAAAGGAGAGGGTGAGATGGATTATGTTGGTAATCTCAGCTACTCCAGAGACTAAGGCAGGAGGGTCACAAGTTTAAGGCCAACCTGGGTTAACTCTGAGAACCTGTCTAAACCAAGAAAAAAAAAAGAAAGAAATGAAGTAAGTTTGGAAGTGTAGCTTAGTGGTAGAATACTTGCCTAGCATTTGTAAGGTGCTGGGTTCATTCCCTACTATCCCCCTCCGCCACACACACACACACAAAAGACTTAAAAAGAAGAATTCACAAGACAAATGAGAAAACACGTGGTTCTGGAAAATAACAGGTGTCTAATTAAAAGGAAATGTGATGTTTGTGACCTAATACTTGGGTCAGAGTTAAAGAGTATTTCTTCTTCTTCTTCTTCTCCTTCTCCTTCTCCTTCTCCTTCTCCTTCTCCT